>CM069546.1:58960081-58967581 GCA_035773235.1 Eospalax fontanierii | reverse complement strand
TAACCCTAACGCTAACCCTCAACCTAACCCTAACCCTAAGCCTAACCCTAAACCTTACGCTAACCGTAATCCTAACCCCTAACCCTAAACCTAAACTAACACTAAGCCTAACCGTAACCCTAACCCAAACCCTAACCCTAACCCTAAAACTAAACCTGACTCAAACCTAAACCCTAACCCTAAGCCTAACCCTAACGCAAAACCAAACGGTAACCCTATCCTTAACACTAAAACTGACCCTAACCTTAACCCTAACCCCTAAACCTAACGGTAACCGTAACCCTAACCCTAACATTAACCCTAACCCTATTCCTAAACCTAACCCAAAACCTAACATTCCGCCAAACCCTAACAATAAACCTAACCCTAACCCAAACACTAACAATAACCCTAACCCTAACCCTAACACAAACCCTAATCTTCAACCTAACCCTAACCCTAACCCTAATACCGAACCCCTAACCCTAACCCTAACCCTAACCCTAAACCGAACCCTAACCCTTAACCTAACCCAAACTCTAACCCTACCCTTAACCAAAACCTAACCCTAACCCTAACCTTAACCCTAACCCAAACCCAAACCCTAACCCTAACCCTAACGCAAACCCAAACCCTAACCCTAACCCTAAACCTAACCCTAACCCTAACCCTAAACCTAACCCAAACCATAAACATAACCCTAACCCTAAACGTAATCCAAACACAAACAATAACCCTAACCCTAAACCTAACCCTTACCCTAACCGTAATCCTAACCCAAACCCTAACACTAACCTTAACCCTAAACCTAACTCAAACCCAAACACTAACCCTAACCATAACACTTATCCTAACCCTAACCCTAACCCTAAACCTAAACCCTAACCCTAACCCTAACCCTAAACCTAACACTAACTCAACTCTAAGCCCTAACCCTAACCCTAACCCAAACACTAACCCTAAACCTAACCCGTAACCTAACCATAAACCTTAACCTAACCCTAACATTAACCCTAACCCTAACCCCTAACCCTAACCCTAACCCAAACACTAACCCTAACCGTCACACTAACACTAACCCAAACCCAAATCCTAACCCTAACCCAAACCATAACCCAAACCCTAGCCCTAAACCTAAACCTAACCCTAACCGTAACACTAACCCTAACACTAACCCAAACCATAAACATAACCCTAACCCTAAACGTAATCCAAGCCCAAACCCTAACCCTAAACCTAAACATAACACTAACGCAAACCCTAAACCTTACCGTAACCCTAACCGTAACACTAACCCAATCCCAAACCCTAATCTTAACTGTAACCCTAACCCTAACTCTAAACCTAACCCACACGCTAACCCTAACCCTAACCCTAACGCAAACCCAAACCCTAACCCTAACCCTAACCCTAACACTAACCCTAACCCTAACCCAAACCCTAACCCTAAACCTAACCCTAACCGTAACACTAACCCGAACCCTAACACTAACCCAAACTATAAACATAATCCTAACCCTAAACGTAATTCAAACCCTAAACCTAACCCCAACCCTTAACCTAAACTTATCACTAAAACTAACACAAACCGTAACCCTATACCTAATGGAAACCTAACCCTAACGCAAACCCTGATCTTAATTCTAACCCTAAACCTAACCCTAAGCCTAACCCTAACACAAACACAAACCCTAACACTAACCCTAACCCTAACCCCAACACTAGCCCTATCCCAAACCCTAAGCCTAACCCGAACCTAACCCTAACTCTAACGCCTATGCCCTAACCCTAACCAGGACCATAACCATAACCCTAACCCTAACCGTAACGCAAACCCTAAACCTAACCCTAACCCTAAACCTAACCCTATCCCTAACCCAAACACTAACCCTAAACCTCACACTAACCCAATCCCATACCCTAATCATAACACTAACCCTAACCCTAAACCTAACCCAAACCCAAAGCCTAACCCTAACCCTAACCCTACCCCTAACCCTAACCCTAACTGAAACCCTAACCCTAACCCTAAGCCAAACCCTAACCCAAACCCTAAACCTAACCCTAACCCTAACCCAAATGCTAACCCTAACCCTAACCCTAACCCAATCCCAAACCCTAATCTTAACTCTAACCCTAATCCTAAACCTAACCCTAACGCAAACCCAAACCCTAACCCTAACCCTAACCCTAACCCTAAACCTAACCCAAACGCTAACCCTAAACCTAACCCTAACCCAAACACAAAACCTAACCTTAACTCTAAACCTAAACTTATCCCTAATCCTAACTCTAAACCTAACCTTAACTCAAACCCAAACCCTAAATTTAACACTAACCCTAAACCTAACCCTTACCCAAACCCAAGCCCTAACCCTAACCCTAACTCTATCGCTGATCATAACCCAAAAAGAAAACCTAACCTTAAACCTAACCCTAACCCAAAACAAAACCCTAACCCTAACCCTAACCCTAAGCCTAAACCTAACCCTAACCCTAACCCAAATGCTAACACTAACCCTAAACCTAACCCAATCCCAAAACCTAATCATAACTCTAACCCTAATCCTAAACCTAACCCTAACGCTAATCCAAACCCAAACCCTACACCTAACCGAATCCCTAACCCTAACCTTAACCCTAACCCTAACCCTAATCCTAACCCTTACCCATAACCTAAACCTTACCCTAAACCTAACCCTAACCCTAACCCAAAACCTAACCCTAATCCCAACCCTAACCCTAACCCTAAACCTTACTCTAACCAAAATTCTAACGCTACCCTTACCCAAAACCTAACACTAACCCTACCCCTAACCTTAACCCTAACCCAAACCCAAACACTAACACTAACCCTAACCCTAAACCTAAACCTAAACCTAAACCTAACCCAAACCCAAACCCTAACCCTAACCCTAACACTAACCCTACCCCTACCCCTACACCTTACCCTAAACCTAACCCTAACCCTAACCCAAACCCTAACCCTACCCCTAACCCTAACCCTAACCCTAAACCTTACTCTAACCAAAACTCTAACGCTACCCTTACCCAAAACCTAACACTAACCCTACCCCTAACTTTAACCCTAACCCAAACCCAAACACTAACACTAACCCTAACCCTAAACCTAACCCAAACCCTAACCCTAACCCTAACCCAAAACCTAACCCTAACCCTAACCCAAACCCAAACCCTAACCCTAAACCTAACCCTAACCCAAACACAAACCCTAACCATAAACCTAACCCTAACCCTAAGCCTAACCATAAACCTAACCCTAACCCAAACACTAACAATAACCCTAACCCTAACCCTAACACAAGCCCTATCCCAAAGCCTAAACTTAACACTAACCCTAACCCTAACCCTAACCCAAACACTAAACCTAACCCTAACCCTAACCCCTAACCCCTAACCCTAATCCTAACCCGAACCATAACAATAACCCTAACCCTAACCCTAACCCTAACGCAAACCCTAACCCTAACCCTAACCCTAACCCTAACCCTAAACCTAACCCTAAGCCTAACCCAAATGCTAACCCTAACCCTCACCCTAACCCAAACCCAAACCCTAATCTTAACTCTAACCCTAATCCTAAACCCAACCCTAACGCTAATCCTAACCCAAACCCTAACCCTAACCCTAACTCTATCCCTAACCCTAACCCAAACGCTAACCCTAACCCTAACCATAAACCTAACCCTAACCCAAACCCTAAACCTAACCCTAAGCCTAACCCAAATGCTAACCCTAACCCTCACCCTAACCCAAATCAAACCCTAATCTTAACTCTAACCCTAATCCTAAACCTAACCCTAACGCTAATCCTAACCCAAACCCTAACCCTAATCCGAACTCTATCCCTAACCCTAACCCAAACGCTAACCCTAACCCTAACCATAAACCTAACCCTAACCCAAACCCAAAATCCAATCTTAACTATAACACTAACCTTATCCCTAACCCTAAGCCTAAACCTAACCCTAACTCTAAACCAAACCCTAATCTTAACACTAACCCTGAACCTAACCCTTACCCAAACCCAAGACCTAACCCTAACCCAACTCTAACACTGACCATAACCCAAAAACAAAACCTAACCCTAATCCTAACCCTAACGCAAACCCAAACCCTAATTCTAATACTAACCCTAACCCTAAACCTAAGCCTAAACCAAACAAAAAACCCTATTTCTAACCCTAACCCTAACGCAAACCATAACCCTAACCCGAATCCTAACCCTAAACCCCACCCTAACCCTAACCCTAATCCAAACCCTAACCCTAACCCTAACCCTTACGCTTAACCGAACCCTAACCCTAACCCTAACCCAAACCCTAACCATAACCCTAACCCTAAACATAATCGAAACCTAAACACTAACCCAAACCATAACCATAACCCTATCGCAAACCCTAACCCTAACACTAACCCAATTCCAAATCCTAATCTTAACTCTAACCCTAACCCTAAACCTTACCCTAACGCTAAACCAAAACCAAAACCTAAACCTAACCTTAACCTAACCCTAACCATAACCCTAACCCAAAAGCTAACCCTAACCCTAAACCTTACCCTAACCCTAATTCAAACCCAAACCCTAATCGTAGCTCTAACCCTAACCCTATCCCTAACCCTAACCTTTACCAAACCAAAACTCTAACACTAACCCTAACACAATCCCCAACCCTAACCCTAAACCTAACCCAAACCCTAACCCTAATCCTAACCCAAATCATAGCCCTAACCGTAAACCTAAACCTTACCCTAAACGTAATCCTAAACCCCAACCCTAACACCAACCCTAATCCTAACCCTAACCCAAACCCTAATCCTAACCCTAACCCTAACCCTAAACCAAACACTAACCCTAATCCTAACCCAAATCCTAGCCCTAACCGTAAACCTAAACCTTACCCTAAACGGATTCCTAACCCCTAACCCTAACACTAACCCTAACCCTAACCCTAACTCAAACCCTAATCCTAAACCTAACCCTAACCCAAACACTAACCCTAATCCTCACTCTAACGCTAACCCAAACCCAAACCCTAACCCTAAGAGAAACCATAACCCAAACCCTAGCCCTAACCCAAACCCCAACCCTCACCCAAACCCTAACCCTAAGCCTAACACTAACCCTTACCCTAACCCTAACCCTAACCCTAACCCGAACCCTAACCCTTACCCTAACCCAAACTCTAACGCTACCCTTACCAAAACCTAACCCTAACCCTAACCCTAACCTTAACCCTAACCCAAAACCAAACACTAACCCTAAGCCTAACACAAACCATAACCCTAACCCTAACACAAACCAAAACCCTAACCCTAAACCTAACCCTAACCCAAACCCAAACCCTAACCTTAAACCTAACCCTAACCCTAACCCAAACCCTAACCCTAACCCTAACCCTAACACTAACCCAAATACTAACACTAACCCTAACCCTAACCCCAACACAAGCCCTAACCCAAACCCTAACCTTAACACTAACCCTAACCCTAACCCTAACCCAAAACCTAATCCAAACTCTAACCCTAACCCCTAACCCCTAACCCTAACCGTAACCCAAACGCAAAACCTAACCTTAAACCTAACCCTAATCCAAACCCTAACCCTAACCCTAACCCTAACCCTAACACTAACACTAACACTAACCCAAACACTAACACTAACCCTAACCCTAACCCTAACACAATACCGATCCCAAACACTAATCTTAAAACTAATCCTAATCCTAACACTAACCCTTACCCAAACCATAACCCAAAACCAAACCCTAATCCTAACTCTAACCCTAACCCTAAACAAAACCCTAACGCTAACCCTAACCCTAAACCTTACCCTAATCGTAATCCTAACACCTAACCCTAACCCTAACCCTAACCCTAACCCAAAGCCTACCTCTAACCCTAAACCTAACCCTAAGGCTAAACCAAACCCAAACCCAACACTAACCCTAAACCTATCCCTAACCCAAACCCTAACCCTAAACCTAAGCCTAATCCTAACCCTAACCCTAACCCAAACCCTAACCCTAACCATAACCATAAACCTAACTCAAACCCAAACCCTAATCCTAACCCTAACCGTAACCCTAACCCAAACCCAAAACCTAAACGTAACCCTTAACCTAACCCTAACCCTAACCATAACCCTAATCCTAAAGCTAACTCAAACCCAAACTCTAACCCTAACCCTAACCCTAAGGCAAACCCAAACCCTAACCCTAACCCTAACCCTAAAACTGACCCTAACCCTAACCCTAACACTTAACCCTTACCCTAACCGTAACCCTAACCCTAACATTAATCCTAACCCTAACCCAAACGTAAT
This sequence comes from Eospalax fontanierii, assembly GCA_035773235.1. NCBI lineage: Eukaryota > Metazoa > Chordata > Mammalia > Rodentia > Spalacidae > Eospalax > Eospalax fontanierii. Next base: position 58,961,256 of record CM069546.1, on the reverse strand, counting down.
CCTAACCCTAACCCGAATCCAAACCCTAATCCTAACCCTAACCCTAACCCTAACACAAACCCTAAACCTAACCCCAACCCTTAACCTAACCCTAACCCTAAAACTAACCCAAACCGTAACCCTAAAGCTAACCGAAACCTAACCCTAACCCAAATCCTGATCTTAATTCTAACCCTAAACCTAACCCTAACCCTATCCCAAACCCTAAGCCTAACCCTAAGCCTAACCCAAACCCTAACACTAACCCTAACCCTAACCCTAACACTAGTCCTATCCCAAACCCTAATGCTAACCCTAACCCTAACCATTACTCTAACGCCTAACCCCTATCCCTAACCCGAACCATAACCATAACCCTAAACCTAACCCTAACCTTAAACCTAACCCTAACCCGAACCCAAACAATAACCCTGACCCTAACCCTAAACCTAACGCTAACCCAGTCCCAAACCCTGATCATAACTCTAACCCAAACCCTAAACCTAACCCTAACGCTAACCCAAACCCAAAGCCAAAACCTAAACCAAAACCTAACCCAAGCCCTAAACCAAACGCTAATCCTAACACTAAACTTAAACCTAACCCTAAACCAAAGCCAAACCCTAATCTTAACTCTAATCCTAACCCTAAACCTCACCCTAACGCTAAATCAAAACCATAACCTAACCCTAACCCTAAACCTAACCCTAACCATAACCCTAACCCAAAAGCTAACCCTAACCCTAACGCTTACCCTAACCCTAATTCAAACCCAAACCCTAATCGTAACTCTAACCCTAACCCTATCCCTAACCCTAACCTTTACCAAACCAAAACTCTAACCCTAACCCTAACACAATCCCTAACCTTAAACCTAACCCTAACCCAAACCCTAACCCTAACCCTAAACTTATCCCTAACTCAATCCCTAACCCTAACCCTAACCCTAACCCAAACCCTAATCCTAACCCTAACCCTAACCCAAACACTAACCCTAATCCTCATTCTAACGCTAACCGAAACCCAAAACCTAACCCTAAGAGAAACCATAACCCAAACCCTAGCCCTAACCCAAACCCCACCCCTCACCCAAACCCTAACCCTAAGCCTAACAATAACCCTTACCCTAACCCTAACCCTAACCCTAAGCCAAACCCTAACCCTTACCCTAACCCAAACTCTAACGCTACCCTTAC
>CM069546.1:58952581-58957581 GCA_035773235.1 Eospalax fontanierii | reverse complement strand
CTAACCGTAACCCTAACCCAAACCCTAACCCTAACCCTAAAACTAAACCTGACTCAAACCTAAACCCTAACCCTAAGCCTAACCCTAACGCAAAACCAAACGGTAACCCTATTCCTAACACTAAAACTGACCCTAACCCTAACCCTAACGCCTAAACCTAACGGTAACCGTAACCCTAACCCTAACATTAACCCTAACCCTATTCCTAAACCTAACCCAAACCCTAACATTAACCCAAACCCTAACAATAAACCTAACCCTAACCCAAACACTAACAATAACCCTAACCCTAACCCTAACACAAACCCTAACCTTAAACCTAACCCTAACCCTAACCCTAATACCGAACCCCTTACCCTTACCCTAACCCTAACCCTAAACCGAACCCTAACCCTTTACCTAACCCAAACTCTAACCCTACCCTTAACCAAAACCTAACCCTAAGCTTAACCTTAGCCCTAACCCAACCCCAAACCCTAACCCTAACCCTAACGTAAACCCAAACCCTAACCCTAACCCTAAACCTAACCCTAACCCTAACCCTAAACCTAACCCAAACCATAAACATAACCCTAACCCTAAACGTAATCCAAACACAAACCCTAACCCTAAACCTAAACCTAACCCTAACCCTAACCGTAACCCTAACCCAAACCCTAACCCCAACCTTAACCCTAAACCTAACTCAAACCCAAACACTAACCCTAACCATAACACTTATCCTAACCCTAACCCTAACCCTAAACCTAAACCCTAACCCTAACCCTAACCCTAAACCTAACACTAACTCAACTCTAAGCCCTAACCCTAACCCTAACCCAAACACTAACCCTAACCCTAACCCGTAACCTAACCATAAACCTTAACCTAACCCTAACATTAACCCTAACCCTAACCCCTAACCCTAACCCTAACCCAAACACTAACCCTACCTGTCACACTAACACTAACCCAAACCCAAACCCTAAACCTAACCCAAACCATAACCCAAACCCTAGCCCTAAACCTAAACCTAACCCTAACCGTAACACTAACCCTAACCCTAACACTAACCCAAACCATAAACATAACCCTAACCCTAAACGTAATCCAAGCCCAAACCCTAACCCTAAACATAAACTTAACACTAACGCAAACCCTAACCCTTACCGTAACCCTAACCCTAACACTAACCCAATCCCAAACCCTAATCTTAACTGTAACCCTAACCCTAACTCTAAACCTAACCCAAACGCTAACCCTAACCCTAACCCTAACGCAAACACAAACCCTAACCCTAACCCTAACCCTAACCTTAACCCAATCCCTAACCCTAAACCTAACCCTAACCCTAACCGTAACACTAACCCGAACCCTAACACTAACCCAAACTATAAACATAACCCTAACCCTAAACGTAATTCAAACCCTAAACCTAACCCCAACCCTTAACCTAAACCTATCACTAAAACTAACACAAACCGTAACCCTATACCTAATGGAAACCTAACCCTAACCCAAATCCTGAACTTAACTCTAACCCTAAACCTAACCCTAATCCTAACCCTAACACTAACACAAACCCTAACACTAACCCTAACCCTAACCCTAACACTAGCCGTATCCCAAACCCTACGCCAAACCCGAACCTAACCCTAACTCTAACGCCTAAACCCTAACCCTAACCAGAACCATAACCATAACCATAACCCTAACCCTAACCGTAACGCAAACCCTAAACCTAACCCTAACCCTAAACCTAACCCTAACCCTAACCCAAACACTAACCCTAAACCTCACACTAACCCAATCCCATACCCTAATCATAACACTAACCCTAACCCTAAACCTAACCCAAACCCAAAGCCTAACCCTAACCCTAAACCTAACCCTAACTGAAACCCTAACCCTAACCCTAAGCCAAACCCTAACCCAAACCCTAAACCTAACCCTAACCCTAACCCAAATGCTAACCCTAACCCTAACCCTAACCCAATCCCAAACCCTAATCTTAACTCTAACCCTAATCCTAAACCTAACCCTAACGGTAATCCAAACCCAAACCCTAACCCTAACTCTAACCCTAACCCTAACCCAAACGCTAACCCTAAACCTAACCCTAACCCAATCACAAAACCTAACCTTAACTCTAAACCTAAATTTATCCCTAATCCTAACTCTAAACCTAACCTTAACTCAAACCCAAACCCTAAATTTAACACTAACCCTAAACCTAACCCTTACCCAAACCCAAGCCCTAACCCTAACCCTAACTCTAACGCTGATCATAACCCAAAAAGAAAACCTAACCTTAAACCTAACCCTAACCCAAAACCAAACCCTAACCCTAACCCTAACCCTAAGCCTAAACCTAACCCTAACCCTAACCCAAATGCTAACACTAACCCTAAACCTAACCCAATCCCAAAACTTAATCATAACTCTAAACCTAATCCTAAACCTAACCCTAACGCTAATCCAAACCCAAACCCTAAACCTAACCGAATCCCTAACCCTAACCTCAACATTAACCCTAACCCAAACCCAAACCCTAACCCCAACCCTAAACCTTACCCTAAACCTAACCCTAACCCTAACCCTAACCCAAACCCTAACCCTAACCCTAACCCTAACCCTAACCCTAAACCTTACTCTAACCAAAACTCTAACGCTACCCTTACCCAAAACCTAACACTAACCCTACCCCTAACCTTAACCCTAACCCAAACCCAAACACTAACACTAACCCTAACCCTAAACCTAAACCGAAACCTAACCCAAACCCTAACCCTAACCCTAACCCAAAACCTAACCCTAACCCGAACCCAAACCCAAACCCTAACCCTAAACCTAACCCTAACCCAAACACAAACCCTAACCATAAACCTAACCCTAACCCTAAGCCTAACCATAAACCTAACCCTAACCCAAACACTAACAATAACCCTAAACCTAACCCTAACACAAGCTCTATCCCAAAGCCTAAACTTAACACTAACCCTAACCCTAACCCTAACCCTAACCCTACCCGTAACCCTAACTCTAACTGAAACCCTAACCCTAACCCTAAGCCAAACCCTAAGCCAAACCCTAACCCTGACCCTAACACTAGCCCTAGCCTAAATCCTAAACTTAACACTAACCCTAACCCTAAAACTAACCCTAACCCAAAACCCAACACTAACCCTAACCCTAACCCCTAATCTCTAACCCTAACCCTATCATGAACCCTAACCCTAACCATAACCCTACCCTATCGCTAACCCAAACCAAAACCCTAAACCTAACCCTAACCCTAAACCTAACCGAAACCCTAACCCTAACCCTAACCCTAACCCTAACCCAAACACTAACCCTAACCCTAACCCGTAACCTAGCCATAAACCTAAACCTAACCCTAACAGTAACACTAACCCTAACCCCTAACCCTAACCCTAACCCAAACACTAACCCTAACCGTCACACTAACGCTAACCCAAACCCAAACCCTAACCCTAACCCAAACCATAACCCAAACCCTAGCCCTAAACCTAACCCTACACCACACCCAAACCCTAACCCTAAGCCTAAGCGTAATCCTTACCCTAACCCCTAACCCTAACCCTAACGCAAACCCTAACACAAACCGTAACCCTAACGCAAACCGAAACCCTAACCCTAACCCTAACCCTAACCCAAACCCAAACCCAAACCCTAACCCTAAACCTAACCCTAACCCTAACACTAACCCAAACCATAAACATAACCCTAACCCTAAACGTAATCCAAGCCCAAACCCCAACCCTAATCCTAAACATAACCCTAACGCAAACCCTAACCCTAACCATAACCCTAACCCTAACACTAACCCAATCCCAAACCCTAATCTTAACTGTAACCCTAACCCTAACTCTAAACCTAACCCAAACGCTAACCCTAACCCTAACCCTAACGCAAACCCAAACCCTAACCCTAACCCTAACCCTAACCCTAACCCAAACCCTAACCCTAAACCTAACCCTAACCCTAACCGTAACACTAACCCTAACCCTAACACTAACCCAAACCATAAACATAACCCTAAAACTAAACGTAATCCAAGCCCAAACCTTAACCCTAACCCTAAACATAACCCTAACGCAAACCCTAACCCTAACCGTAACCCTAACCCTAACACTAACCCAATCCCAAACCCTAATCTTAACTGTAACCCTAACCCTAACTCTAAACCTAACCCAAACGCTAACCTAACCCTAACCCAAATCAAACCCTAATCATAACTCTAACTCTAACCCTATCCTTAATCCTAACCTTTTCCATACCCAAACCCTAACCCTAACACAAACCCTAACCCTAAACTTAACCCAAACCCAAACCCTAACCCTAACCCTAACCCAAACCCAATCCTTAATCTTAACCCTAACCCTAACCATAACCCTAAACCTAACGCTAACCCTCACCCTAACCCTAACCCTAAGCCTAACCCTAATCCTAACCCATAACCCTAAACCTAACCTAACACTAACCCTAACCGTAACCCTAACCCAAACCCTAACCCTAACCCTAAAACTAAACCTGACTCAAACCTAAACCCTAACCCTAAGCCTAACCCTAACGCAAAACCAAACGGTAACCCTATTCCTAACACTAAAACTGACCCTAACCCTAACGCCTAAACCTAACGGTAACCGTAACCCTAACCCTAACATTAACCCTAACCCTATTCCTAAACCTAACCCAAAACCTAACATTAACCCAAACCCTAACAATAAACCTAACCCTAACCCAAACACTAACAATAACCCTAACCCTAACCCTAACACAAACCCTAACCTTAAACCTAACCCTAACCCTAACCCTAATACCGAACCCCTAACCCTAACCCTAACCCTAACCCTAAACCGAACCCTAACCCTTAACCTAACCCAAACTCTAACCCTACCCTTAACCAAAACCTAACCCTAACCCTAACCTTAACCCTAACCCAAACCCAAACCCTAACCCTAACCCTAACGTAAACCCAAACCCTAACCCTAACCCTA
>CM069546.1:58942581-58945081 GCA_035773235.1 Eospalax fontanierii | reverse complement strand
TAACACTAACACTAACACTAACCCAAACACTAACACTAACCCTAACCCTAACCCTAACACAATACCGATCCCAAACACTAATCTTAAAACTAATCCTAATCCTAACACTAACCCTTACCCAAACCATAACCCAAACCCAAACCCTAATCCTAACTCTAACCCTAACCCTAAACAAAACCCTAACGCTAACCCTAACCCTAAACCTTACCCTAATCGTAATCCTAACACCTAACCCTAACCCTAACCCTAACCCTAACCCAAAACCTAACCCTAACCCTAAACCTAACCCTAAGGCTGAACCAATTCAAACCCAACACTAAACCTAAACCTATCCCTAACCCAAACCCTAACCCTAAACCTAAGCCTAATCCTAACCCTAACCCTAACCCAAACCCTAACCCTAACCATAACCGTAAACCTAACTCAAACCCAAACCCTAATCCTAACCCTAACCGTAACCCTAACCCAAACCCTAAACCTAAACGTAACCCTTAACCTAACCCTAACCCTAACCATAACCCTAATCCTAAAGCTAACTCAAACCCAAACTCTAACCCTAACCCTAACCCTAACGCAAACCCAAACCCTAACCCTAACCCTAACCCTAAAACTGACCCTAACCCTAACCCTAACACCTAACTCTTACCGTAACCGTAACCCTAACCCTAACATTAATCCTAACCCTAACCAAAACGTAATCCTAACCCTAACCCGAATCCAAACCCTAATCCTAACCCTAACCCTAACCCTAACACAAACCCTAAACCTAACCCAACCCTTAACCTAACCCTAACCCTAAAACTAACCCAAACCGTAACCCTAAAGCTAACCGAAACCTAACCCTAACCCAAATCCTGATCTTAATTCTAACCCTAAACCTAACCCTAACCCTATCCCAAACCCTAAGCCTAACCCTAAGCCTAACCCAAACCCTAACACTAACCCTAACCCTAACCCTAACACTAGTCCTATCCCAAACCCTAAGGCTAACCCTAACCCTAACCATAACTCTAACGCCTAACCCCTATCCCTAACCCGAACCATAACCATAACCCTAAACCTAACCCTAACCGTAAACCTAACCCTAACCCGAACCCAAACAATAACCCTGACCCTATCCCTAAACCTAACACTAACCCAGTCCCAAACCCTAATCATAACTCTAACCCTAACCCTAAACCTAACCCTAACGCTAACCCAAACCAAAAGCCTAAACCTAAACCTAAACCTAACCCTAACCCTAAGCCAAACGCTAATCCTAATACTAAACTTAAACCTAACCCTAAACCAAAGCCAAACCCTAATCTTAAGTCTAACCCTAACCCTATTTCTAACCCTAACCCTTACACAAACCCAAACCCTAACCCTAACCCTAACCCTAACCCTAACCCAAACCCTAAACCTAACCCTAACCCAAACCCTACCCCTAACCCTAACCCTAACTGAAACCCTAATCCTAATCCTAAGCCAAACCGTAAGCCAAACCCTAATCCTAACCCTAACCCTAACACTAGCCCTAGCCTAAATCCTAAACTTACCACTAACCCTAACCCTAAACCTAACCCTAACCCAAAACCCAACACTAACCCTAACCCTAACCCCTAATCTCTAACCCTAACCCTATCACGAACCCTAACCCTAACCATAACCCTACCCTATCGCTAACCCAAACCAAAACCCTAACCCTAACCCTAACCCTAAACCTAACCGAAACCCTAACCCTAACCCTAACTAAACCCCAACACTAACTCTAACCCTTACCCTAACACTAACACTAGCCCTAGCCCAAACCCTAAACTTAACCCTAACCCTAACCCTAACCCTAACCCTAACCCTAACCCTAATCCAAACCCTAACCCTAACCCTAACTCTCACTCTAACGCTAACCCAAACCCAAACCCTAGCCTATGAGAAACCATAACCCAAACCCTAGCCCTAACCCTAACCCTACCCCTCACCCAAACCCTGACCCTAAGTCTAACCCTAATACTTACCCTAAAACCTAACCCTAACCCTAACACAAACCATAACACAAACCCTAACCCTAAATCTAACCATAATCCTAACCCTAACCTTAACCCTAACCCAAACCTAAACGCTAACACTAACCCTAAACCTAACCCTAACCCTAACCATAAACTTAACCCTAACCCAATCCCTAACCCTAACCCTAACCCTAAACCTATCCCTAACCCTAACCCAAATGCTAACCCTAACCCTAACCTTAACCCAATCTCAAACCCTAATTTTAACTCTAACCCTAATGCTAAACCTAACCCTAACGCTAATCCTAACCCAAACCCTAACCCTAACCCTAACTCTATCCCTAACCCTAACCCAAATGCTAACCCTAACCCTAACCATAAACCTAACCCTAACCCAAACCCAAAACCTAATCTTAACTATAACACTAACCTTATCCCTAACCCTAAGCCTAAACCTAACCCTAACTCTAAACCAAACCCTAATCTTAACCCTAACCCTGAACCTAACACTTACC
>CM069546.1:58920081-58925081 GCA_035773235.1 Eospalax fontanierii | reverse complement strand
CAAACCCAAACCCTAACCCTAACCCTAACCCTAACCCTAACCCAACCCCTAAACCTAACCCTAACCCAAACCCTACCCCTAACCCTAACCCTAACTGAAACCCTAACCCTAATCCTAAGCCAAACCCTAAGCCAAACCCTAACCCTAACACTAACCCTAACACTAGCCCTAGCCTAAATCCTAAACTTAACACTAACCCTAACCCTAAACCTAACACTAACCCAAAACCCAACACTAACCCTAACGCTAACCCCTAATCTCTAACCCTAACCCTATCACGAACCCTAACCCTAACCATAACCCTACCCTATCGCTAACCCAAACCAAAACCCTAACCCTAACCCTAACCCTAAACCTAACCGAAACCCTAACCCTAACCCAAACACTAACTCTAACCCTTACCCTAACACTAACACTAGCCCTAGCCCAAACCCTAAACTTAACGCTAACGCTAACCCTACCCCTAAGCCAAACCCTAACCCTAACCCTAACTCTCACTCTAACGCTAACCCAAACCCAAACCCTAGCCTATGAGAAACCATAACCCAAACCGTAGCCCTAACCCAAACCCTACCCCTCACCCAATCCCTGACCCTAAGTCTAACCCTAATACTTACCCTAAAACCTAACCCTAACCCTAACACAAACCATAACACAAACCCTAACCCTAAACCTAACCATAATCCTAACCCTATTCTTAACCCTAACCCAAACCTAAACGCTAACACTAACCCTAAACCTAACCCTAACCCTAACCATAAACTTAACCCTAACCCAATCCCTAACCCTAACCGTAACCCTAAACCTAACCCTAACCCTAACCCAAATGCTAACCCTAACCCTAACCCTAACCCAATCCCAAACACTAATCTTAACTCTAACCCTAATCCTAAACCTAACCCTAACGCTAATCCTAACCCAAACCCTAACCCTAACCCTAACTCTATCCCTAACCCTAACCCAAACGATAACCCTAACCCTAACCATAAACCTAACCCTAACCCAAACCCAAAACTTAATCTTAACTATAACACTAACCTTATCCCTAACCCTAAGCCTAAACCTAACCCTAACTCTAAACCAAACCCTAATCTTAACACTAACCCTGAACCTAACCCTTACCCAAACCCAAGACCTAACCCTAACCCTAACTCTAACGCTGACCATAACCCAAAAACAAAACCTAACCCTAATCATAAACCTAACCCAAACCCAAACCCTAATTCTAACACTAACTCTAACCCTAAACCTAAGCCTAAACCAAACAAAAAACCCTAATTCTAACCCTAACCGTAATGCAAACCAGAACCCTAACCCTAATACTAACCCTAAACCCCACCCTAACCCTAACCTTAACCCTAACCCTAACCCAAACCCTAACCCTAACCCTAACCCTTATCCTTAACCGAACCCTAACTCTAACCCTAACCCAAACCCTAACCATAACCCTAACCCTAAACTTAATCGAAACCTAAACCCTAACCCAAAATATAACCATAACCCTATCGCAAACCCTAACCCTAACACTAACCCAATCCCAAACCCTAATCTTAACTCTAACCCTAACCCTAAACCTCACCCTAACGCTAAATCAAAACCAAAACCTAACCCTAACCCTAAACCTAACCCTAACCATAACCCTAACCCAAAAGCTAACCCTACCCCTAACGCTTACCCTAACCCTAATTCAAACCCAAACCCTAATCGTAACTCTAACCCTAACCCTATCCGTAACCCTAACCTTTACCAAACCAAAACTCTAACCCTAACCCTAACACAATCCCTAACCTTAAACCTAACCCTAACCCAGACCCTAAACCTAACCCTAATCTTATCCCTAACCCAATCCCTAACCCTAACCCTAAACCTCACCCAAACCCTAACCCTAATCCTAACCCAAATCCTAGCCCTAATCGTAAACCTAAATCTTACCCTAAACGTTTTCCTAACCCCTAACCCTAACACTAACCCTAACCCTAAACCTAACCCAAACCCTAATCCTAACCCTAACCCTAACCCTAATCCAAACACTAACCCTAATCCTAACCCAAATCCTAGCCCTAACCGTAAACCTAAACCTTACCCTAAACGTATTCCCAACCCCTAACCCTAACCCTAACCCTAACCCTAACCCTAACCCAAACCCTAATCCTAACCCTAACCCTAACCCTAACCCAAACACTAACCCTAATCCTCATTCTAACGCTAACCCAAACCCAAACCCTAACACTAAGAGAAACCATAACCCAAACCCTAGCCCTAACCCAAACCCCAGCCCTCACCCAAACCCTAACCCTAAGCCTAACAATAACCCTTACCCTAACCCTAACCCTAACCCTAACCCGCACCCTAACCCTTTCCCTAACCCAAACTCTAACGCTACCCTTACCAAAACTTAACCCTAACCCTAACCCTAACCTTAACCCTAACCCAAAACCAAACACTAACCCTAAGCCTAACACAAACCATAACCCTAACGCTAACACAAACCAAAACCCTAACCCTAAACCTAACCCTAACCCAAACCCAAACCTAACCTTAAACCTAACCCTAACCCTAACCCAAACCCTAACCCTAACCCTAACCCTAACACTAACCCAAATACTAACACTAACCGTAACCCTAACCCTAACACAAGCCCTACCCCAAACCCTAACCTTAACACTAACCCTAACCCAAACCCTAAACCAAACCCTAATCCAAACTCTAACCCTAACCCCTAACCCCTAACCCTAACCCTAACCCAAACCCAAACCCTAACCTTAAACCGAACCCTAAACCAAACCCTCACCCTAAGCCTAACCCTAACACTAACACTAACCCAAACACTAACACTAACCCTAACCCTAACCCTAACACAATCCCTATCCCAAACCCTAATCTTAAGACTAACCCTAACCCTAACCCTAACCCTTACCCAAACCATAACCCAAACGCAAACCCTAATCCTAACTCTAACCCTAACCCTAAACAAAACCCTAACCCTAACCCTAACCCTAAACGTTACCCTAATCGTAATCCTAACAACTAACCCTAACCCTAACCCTAATCCTAACCCAAAACCTAACCCTAACCCTAAACCTAACCCTAAGGCTAACCCAAACCCAAAACCCTAACACTAACCCTAACCCTATCCCTAACCCAAACCCTAACCCTAAACCTAAGCCTAATCCTAACCCTAACCCTAACCCAAACCCTAACCCTAACCATAACCGTAAACCTAACTCAAACCCAAACCCTAATCCTAACCCTAACCGTAACCCTAACCCAAACCCTAAACCTAAACGTAACCCTTAACCTATCCCTAACCCTAACCATAACCCTAATCCTAAAGCTAACTCAAACCCAAACTCTAACCCTAACCCTAACACTAACGCAAACCCAAACCCTAACCCTACCCCTAACCCTAAAACTGACCCTAACCCTAACCCTAACCCCTAACCCTTACCCTAACCGTAACCCTAACCCTAACATTAATCCTAATCCTAACCCAAACGTAACCCTAACCCTAACCCGAATCCAAACCCTAATCCTACCCCTAACCCTAACCCTAACACAAACCCTAAACCTAACCCCAACCCTTAACCTAACCCTAACCCTAAAACTAACCCAAACCGTAACCCTAAAGCTTACCGAAACCTAACCCTAACCCAAATCCTGATCTAAATTCTAACCCTAAACCTAACCCTAACCCTATCCCAAACCATAAGCCTAACCCTAAGCCTAACCCAAACCCTAACACTAACCCTAACCCTAACCCTAACACTAGTCCTATCCCAAACCCTAAGGCTAACCCTAACCCTAACGATAACTCTAACGCCTAACCCCTATCCCTAACCCGAACCATAACCATAACCCTAAACCTACCCCTAACCCCAACTCTAAACCTAACCCTAACCCTAAACCTAACCCTAACCCGAAGCCAAACAATAACCCTAACCCTAACCCTAAACCTAACACTAACCCAATCCCAAACCCTAATCATAACTCTAACCCTAACCCTAAACCTAACCCTAACGCTAACCCAAACCCAAAGCCTAAACCTAAATCTCAACCTAACCCTAACCCTAAGCCAAACGCTAATCCTAACCCTAAACTTAAACCTAACCCTAAACCAAAGCCAAACCCTAATCTTAAGTCTAACCCTAACCCTATCTCTAACCCTAACCCTTACACGAACCCAAACCCTAACCGTAACAGTAACCCTAACCCTAACCCAAACCCTAAATCTAACCCTAACCCAAACCCTACCCCTAACCCTAACTCTAACTGAAACCCTAACCCTAACCCTAAGCCAAACCCTAAGCCAAACCCTAACCCTAACCCTAACCCTAACACTAGCCCTAGCCTAAATCCTAAACTTAACACTAACCCTAACCCTAAAACTAACCCTAACCCAAAACCCAACACTAACCCTAACCCTAACCCCTAATCTCTAACCCTAACCCTATCATGAACCCTAACCCTAACCATAACCCTACCCTATCGCTAACCCAAACCAAAACCCAAACCCTAACCCTAACCCTAACCCTAACCTTAACCCTAACCCAAAACCAAACACTAACCCTAAGCCTAACACAAACCATAACCCTAACGCTAACACAAACCAAAACACTAACCTTAAACCTAACCCTAACCCAAACCCAAACCCTAACCTTAAACCTAACCCTAACCCTAACCCAAACCCTAACCCTAACCCTAACCCTAACCCTAACACTAACCCAAATACTAACACTAACCGTAACCCTAACCCTAACACAAGCCCTATCCCAAACCCTAACCTTAACACTAACCCTAACCCAAACCCTAACCCAAACCCCAATCCAAACTCTAACCCTAACCCCTAACCCCTAACCCTAACCCTAACCCAAACCCAAACCCTAACCTTAAACCGAACCCTAACCCAAACCCTAACCCTAAGCCTAACCCTAACACTAACACTAACCCAAACACTAACACTAACCCTAACCCTAACCCTAACACAATCCCTATCCCAAACC
>CM069546.1:58885081-58910081 GCA_035773235.1 Eospalax fontanierii | reverse complement strand
AACCCTAATCTTAAGTCTAACCCTAACCCTATCTCTAACCCTAACCCTTACACGAACCCAAACCCTAACCGTAACCCTAACCCTAACCCTAACCCAAACCCTAAATCTAACCCTAACCCAAACCATACCCCTAACCCTAACTCTAACTGAAACCCTAACCCTAACCCTAAGCCAAACCCTAAGCCAAACCCTAACCCTAACCCTAACCCTAACACTAGCCCTAGCCTAAATCCTAAACTTAACACTAACCCTAACCCTAAAACTAACCCTAACCCAAAACCCAACACTAACCCTAACCCTAACCCCTAATCTCTAACCCTAACCCTATCATGAACCCTAACCCTAACCATAACCCTACCCTATCGCAAACCCAAACCAAAACCCAAACCCTAACCCTAACCCTAACCTTAACCCTAACCCAAAACCAAACACTAACCCTCAGCCTAACACAAACCATAACCCTAACGCTAACACAAACCAAAACCCTAACCCTAAACCTAACCCTAACCCAAACCCAAACCCTAACCTTAAACCTAACCCTAACCCTAACCCAAACCCTAACCCTAACCCTAACCCTAACACTAACCCAAATACTAACACTAACCGTAACCCTAACCCTAACACTAGCCCTATCCCAAACCCTAACCTTAACACTAACCCTAACCCAAACCCTAACCCAAACCCTAATCCAAACCCTAACCCTAACCCCTAACCCCCCACCCTAACCCCAACCCAAACCCAAACCCTAACCTTAAACCGAACCCTAACCCAAACCCTAACCCTAAGCCTAACCCTAACACTAACACTAACCCAAACCCTAACACTAACCCTAACCCTAACCCTAACACAATCCCTATCCCAAACCCTAATCTTAAGACTAACCCTAACCCTAACCCTAACCCTTACCCAAACCATAACCCAAACCCAAACCCTAATCCTAACTCTAACCCTAACCCTAAACAAAACCCTAACCCTAACCCTAACCCTAAACGTTACCCTAATCGTAATCCTACCAACTCACCCTCACCCTACCCCTACTCCTAACCCAAAACCTAACCCTAACCATAAACCTAACCCTAAGGCTAACCCAAACCCAAACCCTAACACTAACCCTAACCCTATCCCTAACCCAAACCCTAACGCTAAACCTAAGCCTAATCCTAACCCTAACCCTAACCCAAACCCTAACCCTAACCATAACCGTAAACCTAACTCAAACCCAAACCCTAATCCTAACCCTAACCGTAACCCTAACCCAAACCCTAAACCTAAACGTAACCCTTAACCTATCCCTAACCCTAACCATAACCCTAATCCTAAAGCTAACTCAAACCCAAACTCTAACCCTAACCCTAACACTAACGCAAACCCAAACCCTAACCCTAACCCTAACCCTAAAACTGACCCTAACCCTAACCCTAACCCCTAACCCTTACCCTAACGGTAACCCTAACCCTAACATTAATCCTAATCCTAACCCAAACGTAACCCTAACCCTAACCCGAATCCAAACCCTAATCCTACCCCTAACCCTAACCCTAACACAAACCCTAAACCTAACCCCAACCCTTAACCTAACCCTAACCCTAAAACTAACCCAAACCGTAATCCTAAAGCTTACCGAAACCTAACCCTAACCCAAATCCTGATCTAAATTCTAACCCTAAACCTAACCCTAACCCTATCCCAAACCATAAGCCTAACCCTAAGCCTAACCCAAACCCTAACACTAACCCTAACCCTAACCCTAACACTAGTCCTATCCCAAACCCTAAGGCTAACCCTAACCCTAACAATAACTCTAACGCCTAACCCCTATCCCTAACCCGAACCATAACCATAACCCTAAACCTAACCCTAACCCCAACTCTAAACCTAACCCTAACCCTAAACCTAACCCTAACCCGAAGCCAAACAATAACCCTAACCCTAACCCTAAACCTAACACTAACCCAATCCCAAACCCTAATCATAACTCTAACCCTAACCCTAAACCTAACCCTAACGCTAACCCAAACCCAAAGCCTAAACCTAAATCTCAACCTAACCCTAACCCTAAGCCAAACGGTAATCCTAACCCTAAACTTAAACCTAACCCTAAACCAAAGCCAAACCCTAATCTTAAGTCTAACCCTAACCCTATCTCTAACCCTAACCCTTAAACGAACCCAAACCCTAACCGTAACCCTAACCCTAACCCTAACCCAAACCCTAAATCTAACCCTAACCCAAACCCTACCCCTAACCCTAACTCTAACTGAAACCCTAACCCTAACCCTAAGCCAAACCCTAAGCCAAACCCTAACCCTAACCCTAACCCTAACACTAGCCCTAGCCTAAATCCTAAACTTAACACTAACCCTAACCCTAAAACTAACCCTAACCCAAAACCCAACACTAACCCTAACCCTAACACCTAATCTCTAACCCTAACCCTATCATGAACCCTAACCCTAACCATAACCCTACCCTATCGCTAACCCAAACCAAAACCCTAACCCTAACCCTAACCCTAAACCTAACCGAAACCCTAACCCTAACCCTAACCCTAACCCTAACCCTAACCCAAACACTAACCCTAACCGTCACACTAACGCTAACCCAAACCCAAACCCTAACCCTAACCCAAACCATAACCCAAACCCTAGCCCTAAACCTAACCCTACACCACACCCAAACCCTAACCCTAAGCCTAAGCGTAATCCTTACCCTAACCCCTTACCCTAACCCTAACGCAAACCCTAACACAAACCGTAACCCTAACGCAAACCCAAACCCTAACCCTAACCCTAACCCTAACCCAAACCCAAACCCAAACCCTAACCCTAAACCTAACCCTAACCCTAACACTAACCCAAACCATAAACATAACCCTAACCCTAAACGTAATCCAAGCCCAAACCCCAACCCTAATCCTAAACATAACCCTAACGCAAACCCTAACCCTAACCATAACCCTAACCCTAACACTAACCCAATCCCAAACCCTAATCTTAACTGTAACCCTAACCCTAACTCTAAACCTAACCCAAACGCTAACCCTAACCCTAGCCCTAACGCAAACCCAAACCCTAACCCTAACCCTAACCCTTACCCTAACCCAAACCCTAACCCTTAACCTAACCCTAACCCTAACCGTAACAATAACCCTAACCCTAACACTAACCCAAACCATAAACATAACCCTAAACCTAAACGTAATCCAAGCCCAAACCCTAACCCTAATCCTAAACATAACCCTAACGCAAACCCTAACCCTAACCGTAACCTTAACCCTAACACTAACCCAATCCCAAACCCTAATCTTAACTGTAACCCTAACCCTAACTCTAAACCTAACCCAAACGCTAACCCTAACCCTAACCCAAACCAAACCCTAATCATAACTCTAACTCTAACCCTATCCCTAACCCTAACCTTTTCCATACCCAAACGCTAACCCTAACACAAACCCTAACCCTAAACTTAACCCAAACCCAAACCCTAACCCTAACCCTAAACCTAACCCTAACACAATCCCTAACCCTAACCCTAACCCTATCCCCAACCCTAAACCAAATCCTAACCCTAACCATAACACAAACCGTAGCCCTAACCCTAACTTTAACGCTAAACCTCACCCTAACCCTAATCCTAACCCGTAACCCTAACCCTAAACCTAACCCTAACCCTAACCGTAACCCTAACCCAAACCCTAACCCTAACAATAACACTAACCCTAAACCTGACGCAAACCCAAACCCTAACCCTAACCCTAAACCTAACGCAAACCCAAACCCTAACCCTAACCTTACCCTAAACCTGAACCTAACCCTAACCCTAACCCCTAACCCTAACCCTAACCGTAACCCTAACATTAACCCTAAGCCTAATCCTAACCCTAACCCAAACGTAACCCTAACCCTAACTCTAACCCAAACCCTAATCCTAACCCTAACCCTAACCCTAACCCTAACCCAAACCCTAAGCCTAACCCTAACACTAACAAAAACCCTAACACTAACCCTAACCCTAACTTTAACACTAGCCTTATCCCAAACCCTAAGCCTAACCCTAACCTAACCCTAAATCAAACGCCTAACCCCTAACCCTAACCCGAACCATAACCATAACCCTAACCCTAACCGTAACGCAAACCCTAAACCTAAACCTAACCCTAAACCTAACCCTAACCCTAACCCAAACACTAACCCTAACCCTAACCCTAACCCTAAACATCACACTAACCCAATACCATACCCTAATCATAACTCCAACCCTAACCCTAAACCTAACCCAAACCCAAAGCCTAACCCTAACCCTAACCCTAAGCCAAACGCTAATCCTAACCCTAAACCTAAACCTAACCCTTACCCAAACCCAAACTCTAATCTTAAGTCTAACCCTAACGCTATCACTAACCCCTACCCAAACACAAACCCTAATCCAAACCCTAACCCTAACCCTAACCCTAACCCAAACCTTAAACCTAACCCTAACCCAAACCCTACCCCTAACCCTAACCCTAACTGAAACCCTAACGCTAACCCTAACCCTAACCCTAAACGTAATCAAAGCCCAAACCTAACCCTAACCCTAAACATAAACCTAAGGCAAACCCTAACCCTAACCGTAACCGTAACCCTAACACTAACCCAATCCCAAACCCTAAACTTAACTGTAACCCTAACCTTAAACCTAACCCTAAACCTAACCCTAACGCAAACCCAAACCCAAACCCTAACCCTAACCCTAAACTTAACCCTAACCCAAACCCAATCCCTAATCTTAACCCTAACCCTAACCATAACCCTAACCCTAACGCTAACCCTCAACCTAACCCTAACCCTAAGCCTAACCCTAAACCTTACCCTAACCATAATCCTAACGCCTAACCCTAAACCTAACCTAACACTAACCCTAACCGTAATCCTAACCCAATCCCTAACCCTAACCCTAAAACTAAACCTGACTCAAACCTAAACCCTAACCCTAAGCCTAACCCTAACGCAAAACCAAACGGTAACCCTATCCCTAACACTAAATCTGACCCTAACCCTTACCCTAACACCTAAACCTAACGGTAACCGTAACCCTAACCCTAACATTAACCCTAACCCTATTCCTAAACCTAACCCAAACCCTAACATTAACCCAAACCCTAACAATAAACCTAACCCTAACCCAAACACTAACAATAACCCTAACCCTAACCATAACACAAACCCTAACCTTAAATCTAACCCTAACCCTAACCCTAATACCGAACCCCTAACCCTAACCCTAACCCTAACCCTAAACCGAACCCTAACCCTTACCCTAACCCAAACTCTAACCCTACCCTTAACCAAAACCTAACCCTAAACCTAACCTTAACCCTAACCCAAACCCAAACCCTAACCCTAACCCTAACGCAAACCCAAACCCTAACCCTAACCCTAAACCTAACCCTAACCCTAACCGTAACCCTAACCCAAAGCCTAACCCTAACCTTAACCCTAAACCTAACTCAAACCCAAATACTAACCCTAACCATAACACTAATCCTAACCCTAACCCTAACCCTAAACCCAAACCCTAACCCTAACCCTAACCCTAAACCTAAGACTAACTCAACTCTAACCCCTAACCCTAACCCTAACCATAACCCTAACACTAACATTAACCCTAAACCTAAACCTTACCCTAACCCAAACCCTAACCCTAATCCCAACCCTAAACCAAACAATAATCCTAACCCTAACCCTAACCCTAACCCAAACACTAACCCTAACCTTAACCCGTAACCTAACCATAAACCTAAACCTAACCCTAACATTAACCCTAACCCTAACCCCTAACCCTAACCCTAACCCAAACACTAACCCTAACCGTCACACTAACACTAACCCAAACCCAAACCCTAACCCTAACCCAAACCATAACCCAAACCCGAGCCCTAAACCTAAACCTAACCCTAACCGTAACACTAACCCTAACCCTAACACTAACCCAAACCATAAACATAACCATAACCCTAAACGTAATCCAAGCCCAAACCCTAACCCTAAACCTAAACATAACACTAACGCAAACCCTAACCCTAACCGTAACCCTAACCCTAACACTAACCCAATCCCAAACCCTAATCTTAACTGTAACCCTAACCCTAACTCTAAACCTAACCCAAACGCTAACCCTAACCCTAACCCTAACGCAAACCCAAACCCTAACCCTAACCCTAACCCTAACCCTAACCCTAACCCAAACCCTAGCCCTAAACCTAACCCTAACCCTAACCGTAACACTAACCCGAACCCTAACACTAACCCAAACCATAAACATAACCCTAACCCTAAACGTAATTCAAACCCTAAACCTAACCCCAACCCTTGACCTAAACCTATCACTAAAACTAACACAAACCGTAACCCTATACCTAATGGAAACCTAACCCTAACCCAAATCCTGATCTTAACTCTAACCCTAAACCTAACCCTAAGCCGAACCCTAACACTAACCCAAACCCTAACACAAACCCAAATACTAACACTAACCCTAACCCTAACCCTAACACAAGCCCTATCCCAAACCCTAACCTTAACATTAACCCTAACCCTAAACCTCACCCTAACCCTAACCCAAACCCTAATCCAAACTCTAACCCTAACCCCTAACCCCTAACCCTAACCCTAACCCAAACGCAAAACCTAACCTTAAACCTAACCCTAACCCAAACCCTAACCCTAAGCCTAACCCTAACACTAACACTAACACAAACACTAACACTAACCCTAACCCTAACCCTAACACAATCCCTATCCCAAACCCTAATCTTAAGACTAACCCTAACCCTAACCCTAACCATTACCCAAACCATAACCCAAACCCAAACCCTAACACTAACCCTAACCCTATCCCTAACCCAAACCCTAACGCTAAACCTAAGCCTAATCCTAACCCTAACCCTAACCCAAACCCTAACCCTAACCATAACCGTAAACCTAACTCAAACCCAAACCCTAATCCTAACCCTAACCGTAACCCTAACCCAAACCCTAAACCTAAACGTAACCCTTAACCTATCCCTAACCCTAACCATAACCCTAATCCTAAAGCTAACTCAAACCCAAACTCTAACCCTAACCCTAACACTAACGCAAACCCAAACCCTAACCCTAACCCTAACCCTAAAACTGACCCTAACCCTAACCCTAACCCCTAACCCTTACCCTAACGGTAACCCTAACCCTAACATTAATCCTAATCCTAACCCAAACGTAACCCTAACCCTAACCCGAATCCAAACCCTAATCCTACCCCTAACCCTAACCCTAACACAAACCCTAAACCTAACCCCAACCCTTAACCTAACCCTAACCCTAAAACTAACCCAAACCGTAATCCTAAAGCTTACCGAAACCTAACCCTAACCCAAATCCTGATCTAAATTCTAACCCTAAACCTAACCCTAACCCTATCCCAAACCCTAAGCCTAACCCTAAGCCTAACCCAAACCCTAACACTAACCCTAACCCTAACCCTAACACTAGTCCTATCCCAAACCCTAAGGCTAACCCTAACCCTAACGATAACTCTAACGCCTAACCCCTATCCCTAACCCGAACCATAACCATAACCCTAAACCTAACCCTAACCCCAACTCTAAACCTAACCCTAACCCTAAACCTAACCCTAACCCGAAGCCAAACAATAACCCTAACCCTAACCCTAAACCTAACACTAACCCAATCCCAAACCCTAATCATAACTCTAACCCTAACCCTAAACCTAACCCTAACGCTAACCCAAACCCAAAGCCTAAACCTAAATCTCAACCTAACCCTAACCCTAAGCCAAACGGTAATCCTAACCCTAAACTTAAACCTAACCCTAAACCAAAGCCAAACCCTAATCTTAAGTCTAACCCTAACCCTATCTCTAACCCTAACCCTTAAACGAACCCAAACCCTAACCGTAACCCTAAGCCTAACCCTAACCCAAACCCTAAATCTAACCCTAACCCAAACCCTACCCCTAACCCTAACTCTAACTGAAACCCTAACCCTAACCCTAAGCCAAACCCTAAGCCAAACCCTAACCCTAACCCTAACCCTAACACTAGCCCTAGCCTAAATCCTAAACTTAACACTAACCCTAACCCTAAAACTAACCCTAACCCAAAACCCAACACTAACCCTAACCCTAACACCTAATCTCTAACCCTAACCCTATCATGAACCCTAACCCTAACCATAACCCTACCCTATCGCTAACCCAAACCAAAACCCTAACCCTAACCCTAACCCTAAACCTAACCGAAACCCTAACCCTAACCCTAACCCTAACCCTAACCCTAACCCAAACACTAACCCTAACCGTCACACTAACGCTAACCCAAACCCAAACCCTAACCCTAACCCAAACCATAACCCAAACCCTAGCCCTAAACCTAACCCTACACCACACCCAAACCCTAACCCTAAGCCTAAGCGTAATCCTTACCCTAACCCCTAACCCTAACCCTAACGCAAACCCTAACACAAACCGTAACCCTAACGCAAACCCAAACCCTAACCCTAACCCTAACCCTAACCCAAACCCAAACCCAAACCCTAACCCTAAACCTAACCCTAACCCTAACACTAACCCAAACCATAAACATAACCCTAACCCTAAACGTAATCCAAGCCCAAACCCCAACCCTAATCCTAAACATAACCCTAACGCAAACCCTAACCCTAACCATAACCCTAACCCTAACACTAACCCAATCCCAAACCCTAATCTTAACTGTAACCCTAACCCTAACTCTAAACCTAACCCAAACGCTAACCCTAACCCTAGCCCTAACGCAAACCCAAACCCTAACCCTATCCCTACCCCTTTCCCTATCCCAATCCCTCTCCCTAAACCTAACCCTAACCCTAACCGTAACAATAACCCTAACCCTAACACTAACCCAAACCATAAACATAACCCTAAACCTAAACGTAATCCAAGCCCAAACCCTAACCCTAATCCTAAACATAACCCTAACGCAAACCCTAACCCTAACCGTAACCTTAACCCTAACACTAACCCAATCCCAAACCCTAATCTTAACTGTAACCCTAACCCTAACTCTAAACCTAACCCAAACGCTAACCCTAACCCTAACCCAAACCAAACCCTAATCATAACTCTAACTCTAACCCTATCCCTAACCCTAACCTTTTCCATACCCAAACGCTAACCCTAACACAAACCCTAACCCTAAACTTAACCCAAACCCAAACCCTAACCCTAACCCTAAACCTAACCCTAACACAATCCCTAAGCCTAACCCTAACTCTATCGCCAACCCTAAACCAAATCCTAACTCTAATGATAAAAAAAACCCTATCCCTAACCCTAACTTTAACGCTAAACCTCACCCTAACCCTAATCCTAACGCGTAACCCTAACCCTAAACCTAACCCTAACCCTAACCGTAACCCTAACCCAAACCCTAACCCTAACAATAACACTAACCCTAAACCTGACTCAAACCCAAACCCTAACCCTAACCCTAAACCTAACGCAAACCCAAACCCTAACCCTAACCTTACCCTAAACCTGAACCTAACCCTAACCCTAACCCCTAACCCTAACCCTAACCGTAACCCTAACATTAACCCTAAGCCTAATCCTAACCCTAACCCAAACGTAACCCTAACCCTAACTCTAACCCAAACCCTAATCCTAACCCTAACCCTAACCCTAACCCTAACCCAAACCCTAAGCCTAACCCTAACACTAACAAAAACCCTAACACTAACCCTAACCCTAACTTTAACACTAGCCTTATCCCAAACCCTAAGCCTAACCCTAACCTAACCCTAAATCAAACGCCTAACCCCTAACCCTAACCCGAACCATAACCATAACCCTAACCCTAACCGTAACGCAAACCCTAAACCTAAACCTAACCCTAAACCTAACCCTAACCCTAACCCAAACACTAACCCTAACCCTAACCCTAACCCTAAACATCACACTAACCCAATACCATACCCTAATCATAACTCCAACCCTAACCCTAAACCTAACCCAAACCCAAAGCCTAACCCTAACCCTAACCCTAAGCCAAACGCTAATCCTAACCCTAAACCTAAACCTAACCCTTACCCAAACCCAAACTCTAATCTTAAGTCTAACCCTAACGCTATCACTAACCCCTACCCAAACACAAACCCTAATCCAAACCCTAACCCTAACCCTAACCCTAACCCAAACCTTAAACCTAACCCTAACCCAAACCCTACCCCTAACCCTAACCCTAACTGAAACCCTAACCCTAACCCTAACCCTAACCCTAAACGTAATCAAAGCCCAAACCTAACCCTAACCCTAAACATAAACCTAAGGCAAACCCTAACCCTAACCGTAACCGTAACCCTAACACTAACCCAATCCCAAACCCTAAACTTAACTGTAACCCTAACCTTAAACCTAACCCTAAACCTAACCCTAACGCAAACCCAAACCCAAACCCTAACCCTAACCCTAAACTTAACCCTAACCCAAACCCAATCCCTAATCTTAACCCTAACCCTAACCATAACCCTAACCCTAACGCTAACCCTCAACCTAACCCTAACCCTAAGCCTAACCCTAAACCTTACCCTAACCATAATCCTAACGCCTAACCCTAAACCTAACCTAACACTAACCCTAACCGTAATCCTAACCCAATCCCTAACCCTAACCCTAAAACTAAACCTGACTCAAACCTAAACCCTAACCCTAAGCCTAACCCTAACGCAAAACCAAACGGTAACCCTATCCCTAACACTAAATCTGACCCTAACCCTAACCCTAACACCTAAACCTAACGGTAACCGTAACCCAATCCCTAACCCTAACCCTAACCATATTCCTAAACCTAAATCAAACCCTAACATTAACCCAAACCCTAACAATAAACCTAACCCTAACCCAAACACTAACAATAACCCTAACCCTAACCATAACACAAACCCTAACCTTAAATCTAACCCTAACCCTAACCCTAATACCGAACCCCTAACCCTAACCCTAACCCTAACCCTAAACCGAACCCTAACCCTTACCCTAACCCAAACTCTAACCCTACCCTTAACCAAAACCTAACCCTAAACCTAACCTTAACCCTAACCCAAACCCAAACCCTAACCCTAACCCTAACGCAAACCCAAACCCTAACCCTAACCCTAAACCTAACCCTAACCCTAACCGTAACCCTAACCCAAAGCCTAACCCTAACCTTAACCCTAAACCTAACTCAAACCCAAATACTAACCCTAACCATAACACTAATCCTAACCCTAACCCTAACCCTAAACCCAAACCCTAACCCTAACCCTAACCCTAAACCTAAGACTAACTCAACTCTAACCCCTAACCCTAACCCTAACCATAACCCTAACACTAACATTAACCCTAAACCTAAACCTTACCCTAACCCAAACCCTAACCCTAATCCCAACCCTAAACCAAACAATAATCCTAACCCTAACCCTAACCCTAACCCAAACACTAACCCTAACCTTAACCCGTAACCTAACCATAAACCTAAACCTAACCCTAACATTAACCCTAACCCTAACCCCTAACCCTAACCCTAACCCAAACACTAACCCTAACCGTCACACTAACACTAACCCAAACCCAAACCCTAACCCTAACCCAAACCATAACCCAAACCCTAGCCCTAAACCTAAACCTAACCCTAACCGTAACACTAACCCTAACCCTAACACTAACCCAAACCATAAACATAACCCTAACCCTAAACGTAATCCAAGCCCAAACCCTAACCCTAAACCTAAACAAAACACTAACGCAAACCCTAACCCTAACCCTAACCCTAACCCTAACACTAACCCAATCCCAAACCCTAATCTTAACTGTAACCCTAACCCTAACTCTAAACCTAACCCAAACGCTAACCCTAACCCTAACCCTAACCCTAACCCAAACCCTAACCCTAACCCTAACCCTAACCCTAACCCTAACCCAAACCCTAACCCTAAACCTAACCCTAACCCTAACCGTAACACTAACCCGAACCCTAACACTAACCCAAACCATAAACATAACCCTAACCCTAAACGTAATTCAAACCCTAAACCTAACCCCAACCCTTGACCTAAACCTATCACTAAAACTAACACAAACCGTAACCCTATACCTAATGGAAACCTAACCCTAACCCAAATCCTGATCTTAACTCTAACCCTAAACCTAACCCTAAGCCGAACCCTAACACTAACCCAAACCCTAACACAAACCCAAATACTAACACTAACCCTAACCCTAACCCTAACACAAGCCCTATCCCAAACCCTAACCTTAACATTAACCCTAACCCTAAACCTCACCCTAACCCTAACCCAAACCCTAATCCAAACTCTAACCCTAACCCCTAACCCCTAACCCTAACCCTAACCCAAACGCAAAACCTAACCTTAAACCTAACCCTAACCCAAACCCTAACCCTAAGCCTAACCCTAACACTAACACTAACCCAAACACTAACACTAACCCTAACCCTAACCCTAACACAATCCCTATCCCAAACCCTAATCTTAAGACTAACCCTAACCCTAACCCTAACCATTACCCAAACCATAACCCAAACCCAAACCCTAATCCTAACTCTAACCCTAACCCTAAGCAAAACCCTAACCCTAACCCTAACCCTAAACCTTACCCTAATCGTAATCCTAACAACTAACCCTAACCCTAACCCTAATCCTAACCCAAAACCTAACCCTAACCCTAAACCGAACCCTAAGGCTAACCCAAACCCAAACCCTAACACTAACCCTAACCCTATCCCTAACCCAAACCCTAACCCTAAACCTCAGCCTAATCCTAACCCTAACCCTAACCCAAACCCTAACCCTAACCACAACCGTAAACCTAACTCAAACCCAAACCCTAATCCTAACCCTAACCGTAACCCTAACCCAAACCCTAAACCTAAACGTAACCCTTAACCTATCCCTAACCCTAACCATAACCCTAATCCTAAAGCTAACTCAAACCCAAACTCTAACCCTAACCCTAACCCTAACGCAAACCCAAACCCTAACCCTAACCCTAACCCTAAAACTGACCCTAACCCTAACCCTAACCCCTAACCCTTACCCTAACCGTAACCCTAACCCTAACATTAATCCTAATCCTAACCCAAACGTAACCCTAACCCTAACCCGAATCCAACCCCTAACCCTAACCCTAACACAAACCCTAAACCTAACCCCAACCCTTAACCTAACCCTAACCCTAAAACTAACCCAAACCGTAACCCTAAAGCTAACCGAAACCTAACCCTAACCCAAATCCTGATCTTAATTCTAACCCTAAACCTAACCCTAACCCTATCCCAAACCCTAAGCCTAACCCTAAGCTTAACCCAAACCCTAACACTAACCCTAACCCTAACCCTAACACTAGTCCTATCCCAAAACCTAAGGCTAACCCTAACCCTAACCATAACTCTAACGCCTAACCTCTATCCCTAACCCGAACCATAACCATAACCCTAAACCTAACCCTAACCCCAACTCTAAACCTAACCCTAACCCTAAACCTAACCCTAACCCTAACCCGAAGCCAAACAATAACCCTAACCCTAACCCTAAACCTAACACTAACACAATCCCAAACCCTAATCATAACTCTAACCCTAACCCTAAACCTAACCCTAATGCTAACCCAAACCCAAAGCCTAAACCTAAACCTAAACCTAACCCTAACCCTAAGCCAAACGCTAATCCTAACCCTAAACTTAAACCTAACCCTAAACCAAAGCCAAACCCTAATCTTAAGTCTAACCCTAACCCTATCTCTAACCCTAACCCTTACACAAACTCAAACCCTAACCCTAACCCTAACCCTAACCCTAACCCAAACCCTAAACCTAACCCTAACCCAAACCCTACCCCTAACCCTAACTCTAACTGAAACCCTAACCCTAACCCTAAGCCAAACCCTAAGCCAAACCCTAACCCTAACACTAACCCTAACACTAGCCCTAGCCTAAATCCTAAACTTAACATTAACCCTAACCCTAAAACTAATCCTAACCCAAAACCCAACACTAACCCTAACCCTAACCCCTAATCTCTAACCCTAACCCTATCATGAACCCTAACCCTAACCATAACCCTACCCTATCGCTAACCCAAACCAAAACCCTAACCCTAAACCCTAACCCTAAACCTAACCGAAACCCTAACCCTAACCCTAACCCTAACCCTAACCCTACCCCAAACACTAACCCTAACCCTAACCTGTAACCTAACCATAAACCTAAACCTAACCCTAACAGTAACACTAACCCTAACCCCTAACCCTAACCCTAACCCAAACACTAACCCTAACCGTCACACTAACGCTAACCCAAACCCAAACCCTAACCCTAACCCAAACCATAACCCAAACCCTAGCCCTAAACCTAACCCTACACCACACCCAAACCCTAACCCTAAGCCTAAGCGTAATCCTTACCCTAACCCCTAACCCTAACCGTAACGCAAACCCTAACACAAACCGTAACCCTAACGCAAACCCAAACCCTAATCCTAACCCTAAACCTAACCCAAACCCAAACCCAAACCCTAACCCTAAACCTAACCCTAACCCTAACACTAACCCAAACCATAAACATAACCCTAACCCTAAACGTAATCCAAGCCCAAGCCCCAACCCTAATCCTAAACATAACCCTAACGCAAACCCTACCCACAACCCTAACCCTAACACTAACCCAATCCCAAACCCTAATCTTAACTGTAACCCTAAACCTAACTCTAAACCTAACCCAAACGCTAACCCTAACCCTAACCCTAACGCAAACCCAAACCCTAACCCTAACCCTAACCCTAACCCTAACCCTAACCCAAACCCTAACCCTAAACCTAACCCTAACCTTAACCGTAACACTAACCCTAACCCTAACACTAACCCAAACCATAAACATAACCCTAAACCTAAACGTAATCCAAGCCCAAACCCTAACCCTAATCCTAAACATAACCCTAACGCAAACCCTAACCCTAACCGTAACCCTAACCCTAACACTAACCCAATCCCAAACCCTAATCTTAACTGTAACCCTAACCCTAACTCTAAACCTAACCCAAACGCTAACCCTAACCCTAACCCTAACGCAAACCCAAACCCTAACCCTAACCCTAACCCTAACCCTAACCCAAACCCTAACCCTAAACCTAACCCTAACCCTAACCGTAACACTAACCCTAACACTAACACTAACCCAAACCATAAACATAACCCTAAACCTAAACGTAATCCAAGCCCAAACCCTAACCCTAATCCTAAACATAACCCTAACGCAAACCCTAACCCTAACCGTAACCCTAACACTAACACTAACCCAATCCCAAACCCTAATCTTAACTGTAACCCTAACCCTAACTCTAAACCTAACCCAAACGCTAACCCTAACCCTAACCCAAACCAAACCCTAATCATAACTCTAACTCTAACCCTATCCCTAATCCTAACCTTTTCCATACCCAAACCCTAACCCTAACATAAACCCTAACCCTAAACTTAACCCTAACCCAAACCCTAACCCTAACCCTAAACCTAACCCTAACCCTAACCGTAACACTAACCCTAACCCTAACACTACCCCAAACCATAAACATAACCCTAAACCTAAACGTAATCCAAGCCCAAACCCTAACCCTAATCCTAAACATAACCCTAACGCAAACCCTAACCCTAACCGTAACCCTAACCCTAACACTAACCCAATCCCAAACCCTAATCTTAACTGTAACCCTAACCCTAACTCTAAACCTAACCCAAACGCTAACCGTAATCCTAACCCAAACCAAACCCTAACCATAACTCTAACTCTAACCCGATCCCTAATCCTAACCTTTTCCATACCCAAACCGTAACCCTAACATAAACCCTAACCCTAAACTTAACCCTAACCCAAACCCTAACCCTAAACCTAAACCTAACCATAACACAATCCCTAACCCTAACCCTAACCCTATCCCCAGGCCTAAACCAAATCCTAACCCTAACCATAACACAAACCGTAGCCCTAACCCTAACTTTAACGTTAAACCTTACCCTAACCCTAATCCTAACCCGTAACCCTAACCCTAAACCTAACCCTAACCCTAACCGTAACCCTAACCCAAACCCTAACCCTAACAATAACACTAACCCTAAACCTGACTCAAACCGAAACCCTAAACCTAACCCTAAACCTAACGCAAACCCAAACCCTAACCCTAACCCTAACCCTAAACCTGAACCTAACCCTAACCCTAACCCCTAACCCTAACCCTAACCGTAACCCTAACATTAACCATAAGCCTAACCCTAACCCTAACCCAAACCCTAAGCCTAACCCTAACACTAACAATAACCCTAACACTAACCCTAACCCTAACCTTAACACTATCCCTATCCCAAACCCTAAGCCTAACCCTAACCTAACCCTAAATCTAACGCCTAACCCCTAACCCTAACCCGAACCATAACCATAACCCTAACCCTAACCGTAACGCAAACCCTAAACCTAAACCTAACCCTAAACCTAACCCTAACCCTAACCCAAACACTAACCCTAACCCTAACCCTAACCCTAAACATCACACTAACCCAATCCCATACCCTAATCATAACTCCAACCCTAACCCTAAACCTAACCCTAACCCAAACCCTAAACCTAACCCTAACCCAAACCCTACCCCTAACCCTAACCCTAACTGAAACCCTAACCCTAACCCTAACCCTAACCCTAAACGTAATCAAAGCCCAAACCTAACCCTAACCCTAAACATAAACCTAAGGCAAACCCTAACCCTAACCGTAACCGTAACCCTAACACTAACCCAATCCCAAACCCTAAACTTAACTGTAACCCTAACCTTAAACCTAACCCTAACCCTAACCCTAACGCAAACCCAAACCAAAACCCTAACCCTAACCCTAACCGTAACCCTAACATTAACCCTAAGCCTAACCCTAACCCTAACCCAAACGTAACCCTAACCCTAACTCTAACCCAAACCCTAATCCTAACCCTAACCCTAACCCTAACCCAAACCCTAAGCCTAACCCTAACACTAACAAAAACCCTAACACTAACCCTAACACTAACCTTAACACTAGCCCTATCCGAAACCCTAAGCCTAAACCTAACCTAACCCTAAATCTAACGCCTAACCCCTAACCCTAACCCGAACCATAACCATAACCCTAACCCTAACCGTAAAGCAAACCCTAAACCTAAACCTAAACCTAAACCTAAACCTAACCCTAACCCTAACCAAACACTAACCCTAACCCTAACCCTAACCCTAAACATCACACTAACCCAATCCCATACCCTAATCATAACTCCAACCCTAACCCTAAACCTAACCCAAACCCAAAGCCTAACCCTAACCCTAACCCTAAGCAAAACGCTAATCCTAACCCTAAACCTAAACCTAACCCTTACCCAAACCCAAACTCTAATCTTAAGTCTAACCCTAACCCTATCCCTAACCCTTACCCAAACACAAACCCTAACCCAAACCCTAACCCTAACCCTAACCCTAACCCAAACCCTAAACCTAACCCTAACCCAAACCCTACCCCCAACCCCAACCCCAACTGAAACCCTAACCCCCACCCCTACCCCTACCCCTAACCCTAAACGTAATCAAAGCCCAAACCTAACCCTAACCCTAAACATAAACCTAAGGCAAACCCTAACCCTAACCGTAACCCTAACCCTAACACTAACCCAATCCCAAACCCTAAACTTAACTGTAACCCTAACGCTAAACCTAACCCTAACCCTAACCCTAACGCAAACCCAAACCCAAACCCTAACCCTAACCCTAAACCTAACCCTAACCCAAAACCAATCCCTAATCTTAACCATAACCCTAACCATAACCCTAACCCTAACGCTAACCCTCACCCTAACCCTAACCCTAAGCCTAACCCTAAACCTTACCCTAACTATAATCCTAACGCCTAACCCTAAACCTAACCTAACACTAAACCTAACCGTAACCCTAACCCAAACCCTAACCCTAACCCTAAAACTAAACCTGATTCAAACCTAAACCCTAACCCTAAGCCTAACCCTAACGCAAAACCAAACGGTAACCCTATCCCTAACACTAAAACTGACCCTAACCCTAACCCTAACCCCTAAACCTAACGGTAACCGTAACCCTAACCCTAACATTAACCCTAACCCTATTCCTAAACCTAACCCAAACCCTAACATTAACCCAAACCCTAACAATAAACCTAACCCTAACCCAAACACTAACAATAACCCTAACCCTAACCATAACACAAACCTTAACCTTAAATCCATCCCTAACCCTAACCCTAATACCGAACCCCTAACCCTAACCCTAACCCTAACCCTAAACCGAACCCTAACCCTTACCCTAACCCAAACTCTAACCCTACCCTTAACCAAAACCTAACCCTAACCCTAACCTTAACCCTAACCCAAACCCAAACCCTAACCCTAACCCTAACGCAAACCCAAACCCTAACCCTAACCCTAAACCTAACCCTAACGCTAAACCTAACCCAAACCATAAACATAACCCTAACCCTAAACGTAATCCAAACCCAAACCCTAACCCTAACCCTAAACCTAACCCTAACCCTAACCGTAACCCTAACCCAAACCCTAACCCTAACCTTAACCCTAAACCTAACTCAAACCCAAACACTAACGCTAACCATACACTAATCCTAACCCTAACCCTAACCCTAAACCCAAACCCTAACCCTAACCCTAACCCTAAACCTAACACTAACTCAACTCTAACCCCTAACCCTAACCGTAACCGTAACCCTAACACTAACATTAACCCTAAACCTAAACCTAACCCTAACCCAAACCCTAACCCTAATCACAACACTAAACCAAACCATAATCCTAACCCTAACCCTAACCCTAACCCAAACACTAACCCTAACCTTAACCCATAACCTAACCATAAACCTAAACCTAACCCTAACATTAATCCTAACTCTAACCCCTAACCCTAACCCTAACCCAAACACTAACCCTAACCGTCACACTAACACTAACACAAACCCAAACCCTAACCCTAACCCAAACCATAACCCAAACCCTAGCCCTAAACCTAAACCTAACCCTAACCCTAACACTAACCCAAACCATAAACATAACCCTAACCCTAAACGTAATCCAAGCCCAAACCCTAACCCTAAACCTAAACATAACACTAACGCAAACCCTAACCCTAACCGTAACCCTAACCCTAACACTAACCCAATCCCAAACCCTAATCTTAACTGTAAACCTAACCCTAACTCTAAACCTAACCCAAACGCTAACCCTAACCCTAACCCTAACGCAAACCCAAAACCTAACCCTAAACCTAACCCTAACCCTAACCCAAACCCTAACCCTAAACCTAACCCTAATCCTAACCGTAACACTAACCCGAACCCTAACACTAACCCAAACCATAAACATAACCCTAACCCTAAACGTAATTCAAACCCTAAACCGAACCCCAACCCTTGACCTAAACCTATCACTAAAACTAACACAAACCGTAACCCTATACCTAATGGAAACCTAACCCTAACCCAAATCCTGATCTTAACTCTAACCCTAAACCTAACCCTAAGCCTAACCCTAACACTAACACAAACCCTAACACTAACCCTAACCCTAACACTAGCCCAAACCCTAAGCCTAACTCGAACCTAACCCTAACTCTAACGCCTAACCCCTAACCCTAACACGAACCATAACCATAACCCTAACCCTAACCGTAACGCAAACCCTAAACCTAACCCTAACCCTAAACCTAACCCTATCCCTAACCCAAACTCTAACCCTAAACCTCACACTAACCTAATCCCATACCCTAATCATAACACTAACCCTAACCCTAAACCTAACCCAAACCCAAAGCCTAACCCTAACCCTAACCCTAAGCCAAACGCTAATCCAAACCCTAAACCTAAACCTAACCCTTACCCAAACCCAAACCCTAATCTTAAGTCTAAACCTAACCCTATCCCTAACCCTTACCCAAACACAAACCCTAACCCAAAAACTAAACCTAACCCTAACCCAAACCCTAAACCTAACCCTATCCCAAACCCTACCCCTAACCCTAACCCTAACTGAAACCCTAACCCTAACCCTAAGCCAAACCCTAACCCAAACCCTAAACCTAACCCTAACCCTAACCCAAATGCTAACCCTAACCCTAACCCAATCCCAAACCCTAATCTTAACTCTAACCCTAATCCTAAACCTAACCCTAACGCTAATCCAAACCCAAACCCTAACCCTAACCCTAACCCTAACCCTAACCCAAACGCTAACCGTAAACCTTACCCTACCCCAAACACAAAACCTAACCTTAACTCTAAACCTAAACTTATCCCTAATCCTAACTCTAAACCTAACCTTAACTCAAACCCAAACCCTAAACTTAACACTAACCCTAAACCTAACCCTTACCCAAACCCAAGCCCTAACGCTAACCCTAACTCTAACGCTGATCATAACCCAAAAAGAAAACCTAATCTTAATCCTAACCCTAACCCAAACCCAAACCCTCACCCTAACCCTAACCCTAACCCTAACCCTAACCCTAAACCTAACCCTAACCCTAACCCAAATGGTAACACTAACCCTAAACCTAACCCAATCCCAAAACCTAATCATAACCCTAACCCTAACCCTAACCCTAACCCTAACCCTAACCCAAACCCTAACCCTAACCCTAACCCTAACCCTAACCCTAACCCTAAACCTTACTCTAACCAAAACTCTAATGCTACCCTTACCCAAAACCTAACACTGACCCTACCCCTAACCTTAACCCTAACCCAAACCCAAACACTAACACTAACCCTAACCCTAAACCTAAACCTAAACCTAACCCAAACCCTAACCCTAACCCTAACCCAAAACCTAACCCTAACCCTAACCCAAACCTAAACCCTAACCCTAAACCTAACCCTAACCCAAACACAAACCCTAACCATAAACCTAACCCTAACCCTAACCCATACCCTAACCATAAACCTAACCCTAACCCAAACACTAACAATAACCCTAATCCTAACCCTAACACAAGCCCTATCCCAAAGCCTAAACTTAACACTAACCCTAACCCTAACCCTAACCCTAACCCAAACCCTAACCCTAACCTTAACCCTAACCCCTAACCCCTAACCCTAATCCTAACCCGAACCATAACAATAACCCTAACCCTAACCCTAACCCTAACGCAAACCCTAACCCTAACCCTAACCCTAACCCTAAACCTAACCCTAAGCCTAACCCAAATGCTAACCATAACCCTAACCCTAACCCAATCCCAAACCCTAATCTTAACTCTAACCCTAATCCTAAACCTAACCATAACGCTAAACCAAACCCTAAACTTAACACTAACCCTGAACCTAAACGTTATCCAAACCCAAGACCTAACCCTAACCCTAACTCTAACGCTGACCATGACCCAAAAACAAAACCTAACCCTAATCCTAACCCTAACCCAATCCGAAACCCTAATTCTAACACTAACCCTAACCCTAAATCTAAGCCTAAACCAAACGAAAAACCCTAATTCTAACCCTAACCCTAACGCAAACCATACCCCTAACCCTAATCCTAACCGTAAACCCCACACTAACCGTAACCTTAACCCTAACCCTAACACAAACCCTAACCCTAACCCTAACTCTTACCCTTAACCGAACCCTAACCCTAACCCTAACCCAAACCCTAACCATAACCCTAACCCTAAACGTAATCAAAACCTAAACACTACCCAAACCATAACCATAACCCTATCGCAAACCCTAACCCTAACACTAACCCAATCCCAAACCCTAATCTTAACTCTAACCCTAACGCTAAACCTCACCCTAACGCTAAACCAAAACCAAAACCTAACCCTAACCCTAAATCTAACCCTAACCATAACCCTAACCCAAAAGCTAATCCTAACCCTAACCCTTACCCTAACCCTAATTCAAACCCAAACCCTAATCGTAATTCTAACCCTAACCCTACCCCTAACCCTAACCTTTACCAAACCAAAACTCTAACCCTAACCCTAACACAATCCCTAACCTTAAACCGAACCCTAACCCAAACCCTAACCCTAACCCTAAACTTATCCCTAACCCAATCCCTAACCCTAACCCTAAACCTAAACCAAACCCTAACCCTAATCTTAACCCAAATCCTAGCCCTAACCGTAAACCTAAACCTTACACTAAACATATTCCTAACCCCTAACCCTAACACTAACCCTAACCCTAACCCTAACCCAAACCCTAATACTAACCCTAACCGTAACTCTACCCCAAACACTAACCCTAATCCTCACTCTAACGCTAACCCAAACCCAAACCCTAACCCTAAGAGAAACCATAACCTAAACCCTAGCCCTAACCCAAACCCCACCCCTCACCCAAACCCTAACCCTAAGCCTAACACTAACCCTTACCCTAACCCTAACCCTAACCCTAACCCGAACCCTAACCCTTACCCTAACGCAAACTGTAACGCTACCCTTACCAAAACCTAACCCTAACCCTAACCCTAAACTTAACCCTAACCCAAAACCAAACACTAACCCTAACCCTAACACAAATCATAACCCTAACCCTAACACAAACCAAAACCCTAACCCTAAACCTAACCCTAACCCAAACCCAAAATCTAACCTTAAACCTGACCCTAACCCTAACCCAAACCCTAACCCTAACCCTAACCCTAACACTAACCCAAATACTAACACTAACCCTAACCCTAACCCAAACCCAAACCCTAACTTTAACACTAACCCTAACACAAACCCTAACCCTAACCCTAACACTAACACTAACCCAAACACTAACACTAACCCTAACCTAACCCTAAAACAATCCCTTTCCCAAACCCTAATCTTAAGACTAACCCTAACCCTAACCCTAACCCTTACCCAAACCATAACCCAAACCCAAACCCTAATCCTAACTCTAACCCTAACCCTAAACAAAACACTAAACCTTACCCTAATCGTAATCCTAACACCTAACCCTAACCCTAACTCTAACCCTAATCCAAAACCTAACCCTAACCCTAAACCTAACCCTAAGGTTAACCCAAACCCAAACCTTAACACTAACCCTAAACCTATCCCTAACCCAAACCCTAACCCTAAACCTAAGCCTAATCCTAACCCTAACCCTAACCCAAACCCTAACGCTAACCATAACCGTAAACCTAACTCAAACCCAAACCCTAATCCTAACCCTAACCGTAACCCTAACCCAAACCCTAAACCTAAACGTAACCCTTAACCTAACCCTAACCCTAACCATAACCCTAATCCTAAACCTAACTCAAATCCAAACTCTAACCCTAACCCTAACCCTAACGCAAACCCAAACCCTAACCCTAACCCTAACCCTAAAACTGACCCTAACCCTAACCCTAACCCCTAACCCTTACCCTAACCGTAACCCTAACCCTAACATTAATCCTAACCCTAACCTAAACGTAACCCTAACCCTAACCCGAATCCAAACGCTAATCCTAACCCTAACCCTAACCCTAACACAAACCCTAAACCTCACCCCAACCCTTAACCTAACCCTAACCCTAAAACTAACCCACACCGTAACCCTAAACCTAACCGAAACCTAACCCTAACCCAAATCCTGATCTTAATTCTAACCCTAAACCTAACCCTAACACTATCCCAAACCCTAAGCCTAACCCTAAGCCTAACCCAAACCCTAACACTAACCCTAACCCTAACCCTAACACTAGTCCTATCCCAAACCCTAAGGCTAACCCTAACCCTAACCATAACTCTAACGCCTAACCCCTATCCCTAACCCGAACCATAACCATAACCCTAAACCTTACCCTAACCCAAACACTAAACCTAACCCTAACCCTAAACCTAACCCTAACCCGAACCCAAACAATAACCCTAACCCTAACCCTAAACCTAACACTAACCCAATCCCAAACCCTAATCATAACTCTAACCCTAACCCTAAACCTAACCCTAACGCTAACCCAAACCCAAAGCCTAAACCTAAACCTAAACCTAACCCTAACCCTAAGCCAAACGCTAATCCTAACCCTAAACTTAAACCTAACCCTAAACCAAAGCCAAACCCTTATCTTAAGTCTAACCCTAACCCTATCTCTAACCCTAACCCTTACACAAACCCAAACCCTAACCCTAACCCTAACCCAAACCCTAAACCTAACCCTAACCCAAACCCTACCCCTAACCCTAACCCTAACTGAAACCCTAACCCTAACCCTAAGCCAAACCCTAAGCCAAACCCTAACCCTAACCCTAACCCTAACACTAGCCCTAGCCTAAATCCTAAACTTAACACTAACCCTAACCCTAAACCTAACCCTGACCCAAAACCCAACACTAACCCTAAACCTAAACCCTAATCTCTAACCCTAACCCTATCACGAACCCTAACCCTAACCATAACCCTACCCTATCGCTAACCCAAACCAAAACCCTAACCCTAACCCTAACCCTAAACCTAACCGAAACCCTAACCCTAACCCTAACCCTAACCAAAACACTAACCCTAACCTTATCCTAACACTAACACTAGCCCTAGCCCAAACCCTAAATTTAACCCTCACCCTAACCCTAATCCAAACCCTAACCCTAAATCTAACTCTCACTCTAACGCTAACCCAAACCCAAACCCTAGCCCTATGAGAAACCATAACCCAAACCCTAGCCCTAACCCAAACCCTACCCCTCACCCAAACCCTGACCCTAAGTCTAACCCTAATACCTACCCCCAACCCTAACCCTAACCCTAACGCAAACCATAACACAAAACCTAACCCTAAACCTAACCATAATCCTAACCCTAACCTTAACCCTAATCCAAACCCAAACGCTAACACTAACACTAACCCTAAGCCTAACCCTAACCATAAACTTAATGCTAACCCAATCCCTAACCCTAACCC
>CM069546.1:58870081-58877581 GCA_035773235.1 Eospalax fontanierii | reverse complement strand
ATTCTAACACTAACCCTAACCCTTACCCTTACGCTAGTCCTAACCCAGACCCTAACCTTCACACTAACCCTAACCCTAACCCTAACCCAAACCCAAATCCAAACTCTAACCCTAAACCCTAACCCCTAACCCTAACCCAAACCCAAACCCTAACCTTAAACCTAACCCTAACCCAAACCCTACCCCTAACCCTAACCCAAATCCTAGCCCTAACCGTAAACCTAAACCTTACACTAACAGTAACCCAAGCACTAACACTAACCCTAACCCTAACCCTAACACAATCCCTATCCCAAACCTTAATCTTAAGACTAACCCTATCCATAACCCTAAACCTTACCCAAACCATAACCCAAACCCAAACCCTAATCCTAACTCTAACCCTAAACCTAAACAAAACCCTAACCCTAACCCTAACCCTAAACCTTACCCTAATCGTAATCCTAGCACCTAACCCTAACCCTAACCCTAACCCTAACCCAAACCCTAACCCTAAACCTAACCCTAAGGCTAAGCCAAACCCAAATCCTAACACTAACCCTAACCCTATCCCTAACCCAAACCCTAACCCTAAACCTAAGCCTAATCCTAACCCTAACACTAACCCAAACCCTAACCCTAACCATAACCGTAAACCTAACTCAAACCCAAACCCTAATCCTAACCCTAACCATAACCCTAACCCAAACCCTAAACCTAAACGTAACCCTTAACCTAACCCTAACCCTAACCATAACCCTAAACCTAAACCTAACTCAAACCCAAACTCTAACCCTAACCCTAACTCTAACGCTGACCATAACCCAAAAACAAAACCTAACCCTAATCCTAACCCTGACCCAAACCCAAACCCTAACCCTAACCCTTATCCTTAACCGAACCCTAACCCTAACCCTAACCCAAACCCTAACCATAACCCTAACCCTAAACATAATCGGAACCTAAACCCTAACCCAAACCATAACCATAACCCTATCGCAAACCCTAACCCCAACACTCAACCAATCCCAAACCCTAATCTTAACTCTAACCCTAACCCTAAACCTCACCCTAATGCTAACCCAAAACCAAAACCTAACCCTAACCCTAAACCTAACCCTAACCATAACCCTAACCCAAAAGCTAACCCTAACCCTAACGCTTACCCTAACCCTAATTCAAACCCAAACCCTAATCGTAACTCTAACCCTAACCCTATCCCTAACCCTAACCTTTACCAAACCAAAACTCTAACCCTAACCCTAACACAATCCCTAACCTTAAACCTAACCCTAACCCAAACCCTAATCCTAACCCTAACCCAAATCCTAGCCCTAACCGTAAACCTAAACCTTACCCTAAACTTATTCCTAACCCCTAACCCTAACACTAACCCTAACCCTAACCCTAACCCAAACCCTAATCCTAACCCTAACCCTAACCATAACCCTAACCCTAACCCTAACCCAAACCCTAAACCTAACCCTAACCCTAAACCTAACCATAACCCGAACCCAAACAATTACCCTAACCCTAACCTTAAACCTAACACTAACCCAATCCCAAACCCTAATCATAACTCTAACCCTAACCCTAAACCTAACCCTAACGCTAACCCAAACCCAATGCCTAAACCTAAACCTAAACCTAACCCTAACCCTAAGCCAAACGCTAATCCTAACCCTAAACTTAAACCTAACCCTAAACCAAAGCCAAACCCTAATCTTAAGTCTAACCCTAACCCTATCTCTAACCCTAACCCTTACACAAACCCAAACACTAACCCTAACCCTAACCCTAACCCTAACCCAAACCCTAAACCTAACCCTAACACGAACCCTACCCCTAACCCTAACCCTAACTGAAACCCTAACCCTAAGCCAAACCCTAAGCCAAACCCTAACCCTAACCCTAACCCTAACACTAGCCCTAGCCTAAATCCTAAACTTAACACTAACCCTAACCCTAAACCTAACCCTAACCCAAAACCCAACACTAACCCTAACCCTAACCCCTAACCTCTAACCCTAACCCTATCACGAACCCTAACCCTAACCATAACCCTGCCCTATCGCTAACACAAACCAAAACCCTAACCCTAACCCTAAACCTAACCGAAACCCTAACTCTAACCCTAACCCTAACCCTAACCCTAAACCAAACACTAACCCTAACCCTTACCCTAACACTAACACTAGCCCAAACCCAAACCCTAGCCCTATGAGAAACCATAACCCAAACCCTAGCCCTAACCCAAACCCTACCCCTCACCCAAACCCTGACCCTAACTCTAACCCTAATGCTTACCCTAAACCCTAACCCTAACCGTAACCCAAACCATAACACAAACCCTAACCCTAAACCTAACCATAATCCTAACCCTAACCTTAACCCTAACCCAAACCCAAACGCTAACACTAACCCTAACCCTAACCCTAACCCTAACCATAAACTTAACCCTAACCCAATCCCTAACCCTAACCCTAACGCTAAACCCAACCCTAACCCTAACCCAAATGCTAACCCTAACCCTAACCCTAACCCAATCCCAAACCCTAATCTTAACTCTAACCCTAATCCTAAACTTAACCCTAATGCTAATCCTAACCCAAACCATAACCCTAACCCTAACTCTATCCCTAACCCTAACCCAAACGCTAACCCTAACCCTAACCCTAAACCTAACCCTAACCCAAATCCAAAACCTAATCTTAACTATAACACTAACCTTATCCCTAACCCTAAGCCTAAACCTAACCCTAACTCAAAACCAAACCCTAATCTTAACACTAACCCTGAACCTAACCCTCACCCAAACCCAAGCCCTAACCCTAACCCCAACTCTAACGCTGACCATAACCCAAAAACAAAACCTAACCCTAA
This sequence comes from Eospalax fontanierii, assembly GCA_035773235.1. NCBI lineage: Eukaryota > Metazoa > Chordata > Mammalia > Rodentia > Spalacidae > Eospalax > Eospalax fontanierii. Next base: position 58,874,719 of record CM069546.1, on the reverse strand, counting down.
TCCTAACCCTAACCCAAACCCAAACCCTAATCCTAACACTAACCCTAACCCTAACCCTAAGCCTAAACCAAACAAAAACCCTAATTCTAACCCTAACCCTAACGCAAACCCTAACCCTAACCCTAAGAATAACCCTAAACCCCACCCTAACCCTAACCTTAACCCTAACCCTAAACCAAAGCCTAACCCTAACCCTAACCCTTATCCTTAACCGAAACCTAACCCTAACCCTAACCCAAACCCTAACCATAACCCTAACCCTAAACATAATCGAAACCTAAACCCTAACCCAAACCATAACCATAAACCTATCGCAAACCCTAACCCTAACACTAACCCAATCCCAAACCCTAATATTAACTCTAACCCTAACCCTAAACCTCACCATAACTCTATCCCAAAACCAAAACCTAAACCTAACCCTAAACCTAACCCTAACCATAACCCTAACCCAAAAGCTAACCCTAACCCTAACGCTTACCCTAACCCTAATTCAAACCCAAACCCTAATCGTAACTCTAACCCTAACCCTATCCCTAACCCTAACCTTTACCAAACCAAAACTCTAACCCTAACCCTAACACAATCCCTAACCTTAAACCTAACCCTAACCCAAACCCTAACCCTAACCCTAAACTTATCCCTAACCCAATCCCTAACCCTAACCCTAACCCTAACCCAAACCCTAACCCTAACCCTAACCCAAATCCTAGCCCTAACCGTAAACCTAAATCTTACACTAAACGTATTCCTAACCCCTAAACCTAACACTAACCCTAACCCTAACCCAAACACTAACCCTAATCCTCACTCTAACGCTAACCCAAACCCAAACCCTAACCCTAAGAGAAACCATAACCCAAACCCTAGCCCTAACCCAAACCCCACCCCTCACCCAAACCCTAACCCTAAGCCTAACACTAACCCTTACACTAACCCTAACCCTAATCCTAACCCGAACCCTAACCCTTACCCTAACCCAAACTCTAACGCTACCCTTACCAAAACCTAACCATAACCCTAACCCTAACCCAAACCCTAGCCCTAACCCTAACCCTAACACTAACCCAAATACTAACACTAACCCTAAACCTAACCCTAACACAAGCCCTATCCCAAACCCTAACCTTAACACTAACCCTAACCCTAACACTAACCCAAACCGTAATCCAAACTCTAACCCTAACCCCTAACCCCTAACCCTAACCCTATCCCAAAACCAAACCCTAACGTTAAACCTAACCCTAACCCAAACCCTAACCCTAAACCTAACCCTAACCCTAACACTAACACTAACCCAAACACTAACACTAACCCTAACCCTAACCCTAACCCTAACACAATCCCTATCCCAAACCCTAATCTTAAGACTAACCCTAACCCTAATCCTAACCCTTACCCAAACCATAACCCAAACCCAAACCCTAATCCTAACTCTAACCCTAACCTAAACAAAACCCTAACCATAACCCTAACCGTAAACCTTACCCTAATCGTAATCCTAGCACCTAACCCTAACCCTAACCCTAACCCTAACCCAAACCCTAACCCTAAACCTAACCCTAAGGCTAACCCAAACCCAAACCCTAACACTAACCCTAACCCTATCCCTAACCCAAACCCTAACCCTAAACCTAAGCCTAATCCTAACCCTAACCCTAACCCAAACCCTAACCCTAACCATAACCATAAACCTAACTCAAACCCAAACCCTAATCCTAACCCTAACCGTAACATTAACCCAAACCCTAAACGTAAACGTAACCCTTAACCTAACGCTAACCCTAACCCTAACCCTAACCCTAACCCTAATACTAAACCTAACTCAAACCCAAACTCTAACCCTAACCCTAACCCTAACCCTAAGGCAAAACCAAACCCTAACCCTAAAACTGACCCTAACCCTAACCCTAACCCCTAACCCTTACCCTAACCGTAACCCTAATCCTAACATTAATCCTAACCCTAACCCAAACGTAACCCTAACCCTAACCCGAATCCAAACCTTAATCCTAACCCTAACCCTAACCCTAACACAAACCCTAAACCTAACCCCAACCCTTAACGTAACACTAACCCTAAAACTAACCCAAACCGTAACCCTAAACCTAACCGAAACCTAACCCTAACCCAAATCCTGATCTTAATTCTAACCCTAAACCAAACCCTAACCCTATCCCAAAACCTAAGCCTAACCCTAAGCCTAACCCAAACCGTAACACTAACCCTAACCCTAACCCTAACACTAGTCCTATCCCAAACCCTAAGGCTAACCCTAACCATAACCATAACTCTAACGCCTAACCCCTATCCCTAACCCGAACCATAACCATAACCCTAACCCTAACCCTAACCCAAACCCTAAACCTAACCCTAACCCTAAACCTAACCCTAACCCGAACCCAAACAATTACCCTAACCCTAACCCTAAACCTAACACTAACCCAATCCCAAACCCTAATCATAACTCTAACCCTAACCCTAAACCTAACCCTAACGCTAACCAAAACCCAAAGCCTAAACCTAAACCTAAACCTAAACCTAACCCTAACCCTAAGCCAAACGCTAATCCAAACCCTAAACTTAAACCTAACCCTAAACCAAAGCCAAACCCTAATCTTAAGTCTAACCCTAACCCTATCTCTAACCCTAACCCTTACACAAACCCAAACACTAACCCTAACCCTAACCCTAACCCAAACCCTAAACCTAACCCTAACCCAAACCCTACCCCTTACCCTAACCCTAACTGAAACCCTAACCCTAAGCCAAACCCTAAGCCAAACCCTAACCCTAACCCTAACCCTAACACTAGCCCTAGCCTAAATCCTAAACTTAACACTAACCCTAACCCTAAACCTAACCCTAACCCAAAACCCAACACTAACCCTAACCCTAACCCCTAACCTCTAACCCTAACCCTATCACGAACCCTAACCCTAACCATAACCCTACCCTATCGCTAACCCAAACCAAAACCCTAACCCTAAGCCTAACCAAAACCCTAAACCTAACCCTAACCCTAACCCTAACCCTAACCCAAACACTAACCCTAACCCTTACCCAAACACTAACACTAGCCCTAGCCAAACCCTAAACTTAACCCTAACCCTAACCCTAACCCTAATTCAAACCCTAACCCTAGTCCTAACTCTCACTCTAACGCTAACCCAAACCCAAACCCTCGCCCTATGAGAAACCATAACCCAAACGCTAGCCCTAAACCAAACCCTACCCCTCACCCAAACCCTGACCCTAAGTCTAACCCTAATCCTTACCCTAAACCCTAACCCTAACCCTAACGCAAACCATAACACAAACCCTAACGCTTAACCTAACCATAATCCTAACCCTAAACTTAACCCTAACCCAAACCCAAACGCTAACACTAACCCTAACCCTAACCCTAACACTAACCATAATCTTAACCCTAACCCAATCCCTAATCCTAACCCTAACCCTAAACCTAACCCTAACCCTAACCCAAATGCTAAACCTAACCCTAACCCTAACCCAATCCCAAACCCTAATCTTAACTCTAACCCTAAACCTAAACCTAACCCTAACGCTAATTCTAACCCAAACCATAACCCTAACCCTAACTCTATCCCTAACCCTAACCCAAACGCTAACCCTAACCCTAACCATAAACCTAACCCTAACCCAATCCCAAAACCTAATCTTAACTATAACACTAACCTTATCCCTAACCCTAAGCCTAAACCTAACCCTAACTCAAAACCAAACCCTAATCTTAACACTAACCCTGAACCTAACCCTCACCCAAACCCAAGCCCTAACCCTAACCCTAACTCTAACGCTGACCATAACCCAAAAACAAAACCTAACCCTAATCCTAACCCTAACCCAAACCCAAACCCTAATCCTAACACTAACCGTAACCCTAACCCTAAGCCTAAACCAAACAAAAACCCTAATTCTAACCCTAACCCTAATGCAAACCCTAACCCTAACCCTAAGAATAACCCTAAACCCCACCCTAACCCTAACCTTAACCCTAACCCTAATCCAAACCCTAACCCTAACCCTAACCCTTATCCTTAACCGAACCCTAACCCTAAAACAAACCCAAACCCTAACCATAACCCTAACCCTAAAAATAATCGAAACCTAAACCCTAACCCAAACCATAACCATAACCCTATCGCAAAACCTAACCCTAACACTAACCCAATCCCAAACCCTAATCTTAACTCTAACCCTAACCCTAAACCTCACCCTAACGCTAACCCAAAACCAAAACCTAACACTAACCCTAACCATAACCCTAACCCAAAAGCTAACCCTAACCCTTACCCTTACCCTAACCCTAATTCAAACCCAAACCCTAATCATAACTCTAACCCTAACCCTATCCCTAACCCTAACCTTTACCAAACCAAAACTCTAACACTACCCCTAACACATTCCCTAAACTTAACCCTAACCCTAACTCTAACCCAAACCCTAACACTAACCCTAACCCTATCCCCTAACCCCTAACCCTAATCCTAACCCGAACCATAACAATAACGCTAACCCTAACCCTAACGCAAACCCTATTCCTAACCCTAACCCTAACCCTAAACCTAACCCTAAGCCTAACCCAAATGCTAACCCTAACCCTAACCCTAACCC
>CM069546.1:58855081-58865081 GCA_035773235.1 Eospalax fontanierii | reverse complement strand
CCTAATCCCTAACCCTAACACTAACCCTAACCCTAAACCTAACCCAAACCCTAATCCTAACCCTAACCCTAACCCTAACCCAAACACTAACCCGAATCCTAACCCAAATCCTAGCCCTAACCGTAAACCTAAACCTTACCCTAAACGGATTCCTAACCCCTAACCCTAACACTAACCCTAATCCTAACCCTAACTCAAACCCTAATCCTAACCCTAACCCTAACCCTAACCCAAACACTAACCCTAATCCTCACTCTAACGCTAACCCAAACCCAAAACCTAAACCTAAGAGAAACCATAACCCAAAACCCTAGCCCTAACCCAAACCCCACCCCTCACCCAAACCCTAACACTAAGCCTAACACTAACCCTTACCCTAACCCTAACCCTAACCCTAAACCTAACCCGAACCCTAACCCTTACCCTAACCCAAACTCTAACGCTACCCTTACCAAAACCTATCCCTAAACCTAACCCTAACCTTAACCCTAACCCAAAACCAAAAACTAACCCTAACCCTAACACAAAGCATAACCCTAACCCTAACACAAACCAAAACCCTAACCCTAAACCTAACCCTAACCCAAACCCAAACCCTAACCTTAAACCTAACCCTAACCCTAAACCAAACCCTAACCCTAACCCTAACCCTAACACTAACCAAAATACTAACACTAACCCTAAACCTAACCCTAACACAAGCCCTATCCCAAACCCTAACCTTAACACTAACCCTAACCCTAACCCTAACCCAAACCCAAATCCAAACTCTAACCCTAACCCCTAACCCCTAACCCTAACCCAAACCCAAACCCTAACCTTAAACCTAACCCTAACCCAAACCCTAACCCTAACCCTAACCCAAATCCTAGCCCTAACCGTAAACCTAAACCTTACACTAACAGTAACCCAAACACTAACACTAACCCTAACCCTAACCCTAACACAATCCCTATCCCAAACCTTAATCTTAAGACTAACCCTAACCATAACCCTAACCCTTACCCAAACCATAACCCAAACCAAAACCCTAACCCTAACCCTAACCCTAAACCTTACCCTAATCGTAATCCTAGCACCTAACCCTAACCCTAACCCTAACCCTAACCCAAACCCTAACCCTAAACCTAACCCTAAGGCTAAGCCAAACCCAAATCCTAACACTAACCCTAACCCTATCCCTAACCCAAACCCTAACCCTAAACCTAAGCCTAATCCTAACCCTAACACTAACCCAAACCCTAACCCTAACCATAACCGTAAACCTAACTCAAACCCAAACCCTAATCCTAACCCTAACCGTAACCCTAACCCAAACCCTAAACCTAAACGTAACCCTTAACCTAACCCTAACCCCAACCATAACCCTAATCCTAAACCCAACTCAAACCCAAACTCAAACCCTAACCCTAACTCTAACGCTGACCATAACCCAAAAACGAAACCTAACCCTAATCCTAACCCTAACCCAAACCCAAACCCTAACCCTAACCCTTATCCTTAACCGAACCCTAACCCTAACCCTAACCCAAACCCTAACCATAACCCTAACCCTAAACATAATCGAAACCTAAACCCTAACCCAAACCATAACCATAACCCTATCGCAAACCCTAACCCTAACACTAACCCAATCCCAAACCCTAATCTTAACTCTAACCGTAACCCTAAACCTCACCCTAATGCTAACCCAAAACCAAAACCTAACCCTAACCCTAACGCTTACCCTAACCCTAATTCAAACCCAAACCCTAATCGTAACTCTAACCCTAACCCTATCCCTAACCCTAACCTTTACCAAACCAAAACTCTAACCCTAACCCTAACACAATCCCTAACCTTAAACCTAACCCTAACCCAAACCCTAACCCTAACCCTAAACTTATCCCTAACCCAATCCCTAACCCTAACCCTAACCCTAACCCAAACCCTAACCCTAACCCTAACCCAAATCCTAGCCCTAACCGTAAACCTAAACCTTACCCTAAACTTATTCCTAACCCCTAACCCTAACACTAACCCTAACCCTAACCCTAACCCAAACCCTAATCCTAACCCTAACCCTAACCATAACCCTAACCCTAACCCTAACCCAAACCCTAAACCTAACCCTAACCCTAAACCTAACCATAACCCGAACCCAAACAATTACCCTAACCCTAACCTTAAACCTAACACTAACCCAATCCCAAACCCTAATCATAACTCTAACCCTAACCCTAAACCTAACCCTAGCGCTAACCCAAACCCAATGCCTAAACCTAAACCTAAACCTAACCCTAACCCTAAGCCAAACGCTAATCCTAACCCTAAACTTAAACCTAACCCTAAACCAAAGCCAAACCCTAATCTTAAGTCTAACCCTAACCCTATCTCTAACCCTAACCCTTACACCAACCCAAACACTAACCCTAACCCTAACCCTAACCCTAACCCAAACCCTAAACCTAACCCTAACCCGAACCCTACCCCTAACCCTAACCCTAACTGAAACCCTAACCCTAAGCCAAACCCTAAGCCAAACCCTAACCCTAACCCTAACCCTAACACTAGCCCTAGCCTAAATCCTAAACTTAACACTAACCCTAACCCTAAACCTAACCCTAACCCAAAACCCAATACTAACCCTAACCCTAACCACTAACCTCTAACCCTAACCCTATCACGAACCCTAACCCTAACCATAACCCTGCCCTATCGCTAACACAAACCAAAACCCTAACCCTAACCCTAAACCTAACCGAAACCCTAACTCTAACCCTAACCCTAACCCTAACCCTAAACCAAACACTAACCCTAACCATTACCCTAACACTAACACTAGCCCAAACCCAAACCCTAGCCCTATGAGAAACCATAACCCAAACCCTAGCCCTAACCCAAACCCTACCCCTCACCCAAACCCTGACCCTAAGTCTAACCCTAATACTTACCCTAAACCCTAACCCTAACCGTAACGCACACCATAACACAAACCCTAACCCTAAACCTAACCATAATCCTAACCCTAACCTTAACCCTAACCCAAACCCAAACGCTAACACTAACCCTAACCCTAACCCTAACCCTAACCATAAACTTAACCCTAACCCAATCCCTAACCCTAACCCTAACGCTAAACCCAACCCTAACCCTAACCCAAATGCTAACCCTAACCCTAACCCTAACCCAATCCCAAACCCTAATCTTAACTCTAACCCTAATCCTAAACCTAACCCTAATGCTAATCCTAACCCAAACCATAACCCTAACCCTAACTCTATCCCTAACCCTAACCCAAACGCTAACCCTAACAATAACCCTAAACCTAACCCTAACCCAAATCCAAAACCTAATCTTAACTATAACACTAACCTTATCCCTAACCCTAAGCCTAAACCTAACCCTAACTCAAAACCAAACCCTAATCTTAACACTAACCCTGGACCTAACCCTCACCCAAACCCAAGCCCTAACACTAACCCTAACTCTAACGCTGACCATAACCCAAAAACAAAACGTAACCCTAATCCTAACCCTGACCCAAACCCAAACCCTAATCCTAACACTAACCCTAACCCTAACCCTAAGCCTAAACCAAACAAAAACCCTAATTCTAACCCTAACCCTAACGCAAACCCTAACCCTAACCCTAAGAATAACCCTAAACCCCACCCTAACCCTAACCTTAACCCTAACCCTAAACCAAAGCCTAACCCTAACCCTAACCCTTATCCTTAACCGAACCCTAAACCTAACCCTAACCCAAACCCTAACCATAACCCTAACCCTAAACATAATCGAAACCTAAACCCTAACCCAAACCATAACCATAAACCTATCGCAAACCCTAACCCTAACACTAACCCAATCCCAAACCCTAATATTAACTCTAACCCTAACCCTAAACCTCACCATAACTCTATCCCAAAACCAAAACCTAAACCTAACCCTAAACCTAACCCTAACCATAACCCTAACCCAAAAGCTAACCCTAACCCTAACGCTTACCCTAACCCTAATTCAAACCCAAACCCTAATCGTAACTCTAACCCTAACCCTATCCCTAACCCTAACCTTTACCAAACCAAAACTCTAACCCTAACCCTAACACAATCCCTAACCTTAAACCTAACCCTAACCCAAACCCTAATCCTAACCCTAAACTTATCCCTAACCCAATCCCTAACCCTAACCCTAACCCTAACCCAAACCCTAACCCTAACCCTAACCCAAATCCTAGCCCTAACCGTAAACCTAAATCTTACACTAAAAGTATTCCTAACCCCTAAACCTAACACTAACCCTAACCCTAACCCAAACACTAACCCTAATCCTCACTCTAACGCTAACCCAAACCCAAACCCTAACCCTAAGAGAAACCATAACCCAAACCCTAGCCCTAACCCAAACCCCACCCCTCACCCAAACCCTAACCCTAAGCCTAACACTAACCCTTACACTAACCCTAACCCTAATCCTAACCCGAACCCTAACCCTTACCCTAACCCAAACTCTAACCCTACCCTTACCAAAACCTAACCATAACCCTAACCCTAACCCAAACCCTAACCCTAACCCTAAACCTAACACTAACCCAAATACTAACACTAACCCTAAACCTAACCCTAACAAAAGCCCTATCGCAAACCCTAACCTTAACACTAACCCTAACCCTAACACTAACCCAAACCGTAATCCAAACTCTAACCCTAACCCCTAACCCCTAACCCTAACCCTATCCCAAAACCAAACCCTAACCTTAAACCTAACCCTAACCCAAACCCTAACCCTAAACCTAACCCTAACCCTAACACTAACACTAACCCAAACACTAACACTAACCCTAACCCTAACCCTAACCCTAACACAATCCCTATCCCAAACCCTAATCTTAAGACTAACCCTAAACCTAATCCTAACCCTTACCCAAAACATAACCCAAACCCAAACCCTAATCCTAACTCTAACCCTAACCTAAACAAAACCCTAACCCTAACCCTAACCCTAAACCTTACCCTAATCGTAATCCTAGCACCTAACCCTAACCCTAACCCTAACCCTAACCCAAACCCTAACCCTAAACCTAACCCTAAGGCTAACCCAAACCCAAACCCTAACACTAACCCTAACCCTATCCCTAACCCAAACCCTAACCCTAAACCTAAGCCTAATCCTAACCCTAACCCTAACCCAAACCCTAACCCTAACCATAACCATAAACCTAACTCAAACCCAAACCCTAATCCTAACCCTAACCGTAACATTAACCCAAACCCTAAACGTAAACGTAACCCTTAACCTAACGCTAACCCTAACCCTAACCCTAACCCTAACCCTAATACTAAACCTAACTCAAACCCAAACTCTAACCCTAACCCTAACCCTAACCCTAAGGCAAAACCAAACCCTAACCCTAACCCTAACCCTAAAACTGACCCTAACCCTAACCCTAACCCCTAACCCTTACCCTAACCGTAACCCTAACCCTAACATTAATCCTAACCCTAACCCAAACGTAACCCTAACCCTAACCCGAATCCAAACCTTAATCCTAACCCTAACCCTAACCCTAACACAAACCCTAAACCTAACCCCAACCCTTAACGTAACCCTAACCCTAAAACGAACCCAAACCGTAACCCTAAACCTAACCGAAACCTAACCCTAACCCAAATCCTGATCTTAATTCTAACCCTAAACCTAACCCTAACCCTATCCCAAAACCTAAGCCTAACCCTAAGCCTAACCCAAACCCTAACACTAACCCTAACCCTAACCCTAACACTAGTCCTATCCCAAACCCTAAGGCTAACCCTAACCCTAACCATAACTCTAACTCCTAACCCCTATCCCTAACCCGAACCATAACCATAACCCTAACCCTAACCCTAACCCAAACCCTAAACCTAACCCTAACCCTAAACCTAACCCTAATCCGAACCCAAACAATTACCCTAACCCTAACCCTAAACCTAACACTAACCCAATCCCAAACCCTAATTATAACTCTAACCCTAACCCTAAACCTAACCCTAACGCTAACCAAAACCCAAAGCCTAAACCTAAACCTAAACCTAAACCTAACCCTAACCCTAAGCCAAACGCTAATCCTAACCCTAAACTTAAACCTAACCCTAAACCAAAGCCAAACTCTAATTTTTAGTCTAACCTTAATTCTATCTCTATCCTTTACCCTTACACAAACGCAATCACTAACCCTAACCCTAACCCTAACCCAAACCCTAAACCTAACCCTAACCCAAACCCAAACCCTACCCCTAACCCTAACCCTAACTGAAACCCTAACCCTAAGCCAAACCCTAAGCCAAACCCTAACCGTAACCCTAACCCTAACACTAGCCCTAGCCTAAATCCTAAACTTAACACTAACCCTAACCCTAAACCTAACCCTAACCCAAAACCCAACACTAACCCTAACCCTAACCCCTAACCTCTAACCCTAACCCTATCACGAACCCTAACCCTAACCATAACCCTACCCTATCGCTAACCCAAACCAAAACCCTAACCCTAAACCTAACCAAAACCCTACACCTAACCCTAACCCTAACCCTAACCCTAACCCAAACACTAACCCTAACCCTTACCCAAACACTAACACTAGCCCTAGCCAAACCCTAAACTTAACCCTAACCCTAACCCTAACCCTAACCCTAATTCAAACCCTAACCCTAGTCCTAACTCTCACTCTAACGCTAACCCAAACCCAAACCCTCGCCCTATGAGAAACCATAACCCAAACGCTAGCCCTAACCCAAACCCTACCCCTCACCCAAACCCTGACCCTAAGTCTAACCCTAATACTTACCCTAAACCCTAACCCTAACCCTAACGCAAACCATAACACAAACCCTAACCCTTAACCTTACCATAATCCTAACCCTAAACTTAACCCTAACCCAAACCCAAACGCTAACACTAACCCTAACCCTAACCCTAACACTAACCATAATCTTAACCCTAACCCAATCCCTAATCCTAACCCTAACCCTAAACCTAACCCTAACCCTAACCCAAATGCTAACCCTAACCCTAACCCTAACCCAATCCCAAACCCTAATCTTAACTCTAACCCTAAACCTAAACCTAACCCTAACGCTAATCCTAACCCAAACCATAACCCTAACCCTAACTCTATCCCTAACCCTAACCCAAACGCTAACCCTAACCCTAACAATAAACCTAACCCTAACCCAAACCCAAAACCTAATCTTAACTATAACACTAACCTTATCCCTAACCCTAAGCCTAAATCTAACCCTAACTCAAAACCAAACCCTAATCTTAATACTAACCCTGAAGCTAACCCTCACCCAAACCCAAGCCCTAACCCTAACCCTAACTCTAACGCTGACCATAACCCAAAAACAAAACCTAACCCTAATCCTAACCCTAACCCAAACCCAAACCCTAATCCTAACACTAACCGTAACCCTAACCCTAAGCCTAAACCAAACAAAAACCCTAATTCTAAACCTAACCCTAATGCAAACCCTAACCCTAACCCTAAGAATAACCCTAAACCCCACCCTAACCCTAACCTTAACCCTAACCCTAATCCAAACCCTAACCCTAACCCTAACCCTTATCCTTAACCGAACCCTAACCCTAAAACAAACCCAAACCCTAACCATAACCCTAACCCTAAAAATAATCGAAACCTAAACCCTAACCCAAACCATAACCATAACCCTATCGCAAAACCTAACCCTAACACTAACCCAATCCCAAACCCTAATCTTAACTCTAACCCTAACCCTAAACCTCACCCTAACGCTAACCCAAAACCAAAACCTAACACTAACCCTAACCATAACCCTAACCCAAAAGCTAACCCTAACCCTTACCCTTACCCTAACCCTAATTCAAACCCAAACCCTAATCATAACTCTAACCCTAACCCTATCCCTAACCCTAACCTTTACCAAACCAAAACTCTAACACTAACCCTAACACATTCCCTAACCTTAATCCTAACCCTAACCCTAACCCAAACCCTAACACTAACCCTAACCCTAACCCCTAACCCCTAACCCTAATCCTAACCCGTACCATAACAATAACGCTAACCCTAACCCTAACGCAAACCCTAATCCTAACCCTAACCCTAACCCTAAACCTAACCCTAAGCCTAACCCAAATGCTAACCCTAACCCTAACCCTACCCCAATCCCACACCCTACTCTTAACTCTAACCCTAATCCTAAACCTAACCCTAACGCTAATCCTAACCCAAACCCTAACCCTAACCCTAACTCTATCCCTAACCCTAACCCACACGCTACCGCTAACCCTAACCATAAACCTAACCCTAACCCAAACCCAAAACCTAATCTTAACTATAACACTAACCTTATCCCTAACCCTAAGCGTAATCCTAACCGTAACTCTAAACGAAACCGTAATCTTAACACTAACCCTGAACCTAACCCTTACCCAAACCCAAGACCTAACCCTAACCCTAACACTAACGGTGACCATAAACCAAAAACAAAACCTAACCCTAATCCTAACCCTAACCCAAACCCAAACCCAATTCTAACACTAACCCTAACCCTAAACCTAAGCCTAAACCAAACAAAAAACCCTAATTCTAACCCTAACCCTAATGCAAACCATAACCCTAACCCTAATCCTAACCCTAAACCCCACCCTAACCCTAACCTTAACGCAAACCCTAACCCTAACCCTAACCGTAACCCTAACCCTAACACAAGCCCTATCCAAAACCCTAACCTTAACACTAACCCTAACCCTAACCCTAACCCAAACCCTAATCCAAACTCTAACCCTAACCCCTAACCCCTAACCCTAACCCTAACCCAAACCCAAACCCTAACCTTAAACCTAACCCTAACCCAAACCCTAACCCTAACCCTAACCCTAACCCTAACCCTAACCCTAACTCTAACCCTAACCCTAAACAAAACCCTAACCCTAAACCTAACCCTAAACCTTACCCTAATTGTAATCCTAGCACCTAACCCTAACCCTAACCCTAACCCTAACCCAAACCCTAACCCTAAACCTAAGCCTAATCCTAACCCTAACCCTAACCCAAACCCTAACCCTAACCATAACCGTAAACCTAACTCAAACCCAAAGCCTAATCCTAACCCTAACCGTAACCCTAACCCAAACCCTAAACCTAAACGTAACCCTTAACCTAACCCTAACCCTAACCATAACCCTAATCCTAAACCTAACTCAAACCCAAACTCTAACCCTAACCCTAACCCTAACCCTAACGCAAACCCAAACCCTAACCCTAACCCTAACCCTAAAACTGACCCTAATCCTAACCCTAACCCCTAACCCTTACCCTAACCGTAACCCTAACCATAACATTAATCCTAACCCTAACCCAAACGTAACCCTAACCCTAACCCGAATCCAAACCCTAATCCTAACCCTAACCCTAACCCTAACACAAACCCTAAACCTAACCCCAACCCTTAACCTAACCCTAACCCTAAAACTAACCCAAACCGTAACCCTAAAGCTAACCGAAACCTAACCCTAACCCAAATCCTGATCTTAATTCTAACCCTAAACCTAACCCTAACCCTATCCCAAACCCTAAGCCTAACCCTAACCCTATCCCAAACCCTAACCTTAACCCTAAACCTAACCCAAATCCAAACCCTAACCCTAACCCTAACTCTCATTCTAACACTAACCCAAACCCAAACCCTAGCCCTATGAGAAACCATAACCCAAACCCTAGCCCTAACCCAAATCCTACACCTCACCCAAACCCTAACCCTAAGTCTAACCCTAATACTTACCCTAAAACCTAACCCTAACCCTAACCCTAACCCTAATCCTAATCCTAATCCTAACCCTAACCCTAACCCTAACCCTAACGCAAACCATAACACAAACCCTAACCCTAAACCTAACCATAATCCTAACCCTAAACTTAACCCTAACCCAAACCCAAATGCTAACACTAACCCTAACCCTAACCCTAACCCTAACCATAAACTTAACCCTA
>CM069546.1:58832581-58845081 GCA_035773235.1 Eospalax fontanierii | reverse complement strand
AAACATAACCCTAACCCTAAACGTAATCCAAACCCAAACCCTAACCCTAACCTTAGATATAACCCTAATGCGAAACCTAACCCTGACCGTAACCCTAACCCGTAACCGTAACCCTAACCGTAACCCTAACCTTAACATTAATCCTAACTCTATCGCAAACGTAACCCTAACCCTAACCCGAATCCAAGCCCTAATTCTAACCCTAACCCTAACCCTAACACAAACCCTAAACCTAACCTCAACCCTTAACCTAATCCTAACCCTAAAACTAACCCAAACCGTAACCCTAAATCTAACCGAAACCTAACCCTAACCCAAATCCTGATCTTAATTCTAACCCTAAACCTAACCCTAACCCTATCCCAAACCCTAAGTCTAACCCTAAGCCTAACACAAACCCTAACACTAACCCTAACCCTAACCCTAACACTAGTCCTATCCCAAACCCTAAGGCTAACCCTAACCCTAACAATAACTCTAACGCCTAACCCTAAACAAAACCCAAACCCTAACCCTAACCCTAAACCTTACCCTAATCGTAATCCTAGCACCTAACCCTAACCCTAACCCTAACCCTAACCCTAACCCAAACCCTAACCCTAAACCTGAGCCTAATCCTAACCCTAACCCTAACCCAAACCCTAACCTTAACCATAACCGTAAACCTAACTCAAACTCAAACCCTAATCCTAACCCTAACCGTAAACCTAACTCAAACCCTAAACCTAAACGTAACCCTTAACCTAACCCTAACCCTAACCATAACCCTAATCCTAAACCTAACTCAAACGCAAACTTTAACCCTAACCCTAACCCTAAACCTAACGCAAACCCAAACCCTAACCCTAACCCTAACCCTAAAACTGACCCTAACCATAACCCTAACCCCTAACCCTTACCCTAACCGTAACCCTAACCATAACATTAATCCTAACCCTAACCCAAACGTAACCCTAACCCTAACCCGAATCCAAACCCTAATCCTAACCCTAACCCTAACCCTAACACAAACCCTAAACCTAACCCCAACCCTTAACCTAACCCTAACCCTAAAACTAACCCAAACCGCAACCCTAAACCTAAACGAAACCTAACCCTAACCCAAATCCTGATCTTAATTCTAACCCTAAACCTAACCCTAACCCTATCCCAAACCCTAAGCCTAACCCTAACCCTATCCCAAACCCTAACCCTAATCCTAACACTAACCCTAACCCTAACCCTAACCCTAACCCTAACCCAAATCCAAACCCTAACCCTAACCCTAACTCTCACTCTAACACTAACCCAAACCCAAACCCTAGCCCTATGAGAAACAATAACCCAAACCCTAGCCCTAACCCTAAGCCTAACCCTAACCCTATCCCAAACCCTAACCCTAACCCTAACACTAACCCTAACCCTAACCCTAACCCTACCCAAATCCAAACCCTAACCCTAACCCTAACTCTCACTCTAACACTAACCCAAACCCAAACCCTAGCCCTATGAGAAACCATAACCCAAACCATAGCCCTAACCCAAACCCTACCCCTCACCCAAACCCTAACCCTAAGTCTAACCCTAATACTTACCCTAAACCCTAACCCTAACCCTAACCCTAATCCTAATCTTAAACCTAACCCTAACCCTAACCCTAACGCAAACCATAACACAAACCCTAACCCTAAACCTAACCATAATCCTAACCCTAACCTTAACCCTAACCCAAAACCAAACGCTAACACTAACCCTAACCCTAACCCTAACCCTAACCATAAACTTAACCCTAACCCAATCCCTAACCCTAACCCTAACCCTAAACCTAACCCTAACAATAACCCAAATGCTAACCCTAACCCTAACCCTAACCCAATCCCAAACCCTAATCTTAACTCTAACCCTAATCCTAAACCTAACCCTAACGCTAATCCTAACCCAAACCCTAACCCTAACCCTAAATCTATCCCTAACCCTAACCCAAACGCTAACCCTAAACCTAACCATAAACCTAACCCTAACCCAAACTGAAAACCTAATCTTCACTATAACACTAACCTTATCCCTAACCCTAAGCCTAAACCTAACCCTAACTCAAAACCAAACCCTAATCTTAACACTAACCCTGAACCTAACCCTTACCCAAACCCAAGCCCTAACCCAAACCCTAACTCTAACGCTGACCATAACCCAAAAACAAAACCTAACCCTAATCCTAACCCTAACCCTAACCCTAACCCTAACCCAAAACTTAACCCTAACCCTAACCCAAATCCTAGCCCTAACCGTAACCCTAAACCTTACCATAACCGTATTCCTAACCCCTAAACCTAACCCTAACCCTAACCCTAACCCAAACCCTAATCCTAACCCTAACCCTAACCCTAACCCTAACCCTAACCCTAAACCAAACCTTTAACATAACCCTAACCCTAAACGTAATCCAAACCCAAACCCTAACCCTAACCTTAGATATAACCCTAACGCGAAACCTAACCCTGACCGTAAGCCTAACCCCTAACCGTAACCCTAACCGTAACCCTAACCCTAACATTAATCCTAACCCTATCGCAAACGTAACCCTAACCCTAACCCGAATCCAAACCCTAATCCTAACCCTAAACCTAACCCCAGCACTAACCCTAAACCTAACCCCAACCCTTAACCTAACCCTAACCCTAAAACTAACACAAACCGTAACCCTAAATCTAAACGAAACCTAACCCTAACCCAAATCCTGATCTTAATTCTAACCCTAAACCAAACCCTAACCCTATCCCAAACCCTAACCCTAACCCTAACCCTAACCCAAACCCTAACACTAAACCTAACCCTAACCCTAACACTAGTCCTATCCCAAACCCTAAGGCTAACCCTAACCCTAACCATAACTCTAACGCCTAACCCTAAACAAAGCCCTAACCCTAACCCTAACCCTAAACCTTACCCTAATCGTAATCCTAGCACCTAAAACTAACCCTAACCCTAACCCTAACCCTAACCCAAACCCTAACCCTAAACCTAATCCTAATCCTAACCCTAACCCTAACCCAAACCCTAACCCTAACCATAACCGTAAACCTAACTCAAACCCAAACCCTAATTCTAACCCTAACCGTAACCCTAACCCAAACCCTAAACCTAAACGTAACCCTTAACCTAACCCTAACCCTAACCATAACCCTAATCCTAAACCTAACTCAAACGCAAACTTTAATCCTAACCCTAACCCTAACCCTAACGCAAACCCAAACCCTAACCCTAACCCTAACCCTAAAACTGACCCTAACCCTAACCCTAACCCCTAACCCTTACCCTAACCGTAACCCTAACCATAACATTAATCCTAACCCTAACCCAAACGTAAGCCTAACCCTAACCCGAATCCAAACCCTAATCCTAACCCTAACCCTAACCCTAACACAAACCCTAAACCTAACCCCAACCCTTAACCTAACCCTAACCCTAAAACTAACCCAAACCGTAACCCTAAACCTAAACGAAACCTAACCCTAACCCAAATCCTGATCTTAATTCTAACCCTAAACCTAACCCTAACCCTATCCCAAACCCTAAGCCTAACCCTAACCCTATCCCAAACCCTAAACCTAACCCTAACACTAACCCTAACCCTAACCCTAACCCTAACGCAAACCCAAAACCTAACCCTAACCCTAAAACTGACCCTAACCCTAACCCTAACCCCTAACCCTTACCCTAACCGTAACCCTAACCATAACATTAATCCTAACCCTAACCCAAACGTAACCCTAACCCTAACCCGAATCCAAACCCTAATCCTAACCCTAACCCTAACCCTAACACAAACCCTAAACCTAACCCCAACCCTTAACCTAACCCTAACCCTAAAACTAACCCAAACCGTAACCCTAAACCTAAACGAAACCTAACCCTAACCCAAATCCTGATCTTAATTCTAACCCTAAACCTAACCCTAACCCTATCCCAAACCCTAAGCCTAACCCTAACCCTATCCCAAACCCTAACCCTAACCCTAACACTAACCCTAACACTAACCCTAACCCTAACCCTAACCCAAATCCAAACCCTAACCCTAACCCTAACTCTCACTCTAACACTAACCCAAACCCAAACCCTAGCCCTATGAGAAACCATAACCCAAACCCTAGCTCTAACCCAAACCCTACCCCTCACCCAAACCCTAACCCTAAGTCTAACCCTAACACTTACCCTAAACCCTAACCCTAACCCTAACCCTAACCCTAATTATAATCCTAACCCTAACCCTAACCATAACCCTAACCCTAACGCAAACCATAACACAAACCCTAACCCTAAACCTAACCATAATCCTAACCCTAACCTTAACCCTAACCCAAACCCAAACGCTAACACTAACCCTAAGCCTAACCCTAACCCTAACCATAAACTTAACCCTAACCCAATCCATAACCCTAACCCTAACCCTAAACCTAACCGTAACCCTAACCCAAATTCTAACATTAACCCTAAACCTAACCCAATCCCAAACCCTAATCTTAACTCTAACCCTAATCCTAAACCTAACCCTATCGCTAATCCTAACCCAAACCCTAACCCTAACCCTAACTCTATCCCTAACCCTAACCCAAACGCTAACCCTAAACCTAACCATAAACCTAACCCTAACCCAAACCCAAAACCTAATCTTAACTATAACACTAACCTTATCCCTAACCCTAAGCCTAAACCTAACCCTAACTCAAAACCAAACCCTAATCTTAACACTAACCCTGAACCTAACCCTTACCCAAACCCAAGCCCTAACCCAAACCCTAACTCTAACGCTGACCATAACCCAAAAACAAAACCTAACCCTAATCCTAACCCTAACCCAAACCCAAACCCTAATCCTAACACTAACCCTAACCCTAACCCTAAGCCTAAACCAAACAAAAACCCTAATTCTAACCCTTACCCTAACGCAAACCCTAACCCTAACCCTAAGAATAACCCTAAACCCCACCCTAACCCTAACCTTAACCCTAACCCTAACCCAAACCCTAACTCTAACCCTAAGCCTTATCCTTTACCGAACCCTAACCCTAACCCTAACCAAACCCTAACCATAACCCTAACCCTAAACATAATCGAAACCTAAACCCTAACCCAAACCATAACCATAACCCTATCGACAACCCTAACCCTAACACTAACCCAATCCCAAACCCTAATCTTAACTCTAACCCTAACCCTAAACCTCACCCTAACGCTAACCCAAAACCAAAACCTAAGCCTAACCCTAAACCTAAGCCTAACCATAACCCTAACCCAAAAGCTAACCCTAACCCTAACCCTTACCCTAACCCTAATTCAAACCCAAACCCTAATCATAACTCTAACCCTAACCCTATCCCTAACCCTAACCTTTAACAAACCAAAACTCTAACCCTAAACCTAACACAATCCATAACCCTAACCCTAACAATAACCTTAACCCTAACCCTAACCCAAACCCTAAACCTAACCCTAACCCAAATCCTAGCCCTAACCGTAACCCTAAACCTTACCCTAAAAGTATTCCTAACCCCTAACCCTAACACTAACCCTAACCCAAACCCTAATCCTAACCCTAACCCTAACCCTAACCCAAACACTAACCCTAACCCTCACTCTAACGCTAACCCAAACCCAAACCCTAACCCTGAGAGAAACCAAAACCCAAACCCTAGCTCTAACCCAAACCCCACCCCTCACCCAAACCCTAACCCTAAGCCTAACACTAACCCTGACTCTAACCCTAACCCTAACCCTAACCCTAACCCTAACCCGAACCCTAACCCTTACCCTAACCCAAACTCTAACGCTACCCTTACCAAAACCTAACCCTAACCCTAAGCCTAACCTTAACCCTAACCCAAAACCAAACACTAACCCTAACCCTTACACAAACCATAACCCTAACCCTAACAAAAACCAAAACCCTAACCCTAAACATAACCCTAACCCTAACCCAAACCCAAACCCTAACCTTAAACCTAACCCTAAACCTAACCCTAACCCTAACCCTAAACCTAACACAAGCCCTATCCCAAACCCTAACCTTAACACTAACCCTAACCCTAACACTAACCCAAACCCTAATCCAAACTCTAACCCTAACCCCTAACCCCTAAACCTAACCCTAACCCAAACCCAAACCCTAAACTTAAACCTAACCCTAACCCAAAACCTAACCCTAACCCTAACCCTAACCCTAACACTAACCCAAACACTAACACTAACCCTAACCCTAACCCTAACACAAGCCCTATCCCAAACCCTAATCTTAAGACTAACCCTAACCCTAACCCTAACCCTTACCCAAACCATAACCCAAACCCAAACACTAATCCTAACCCTAACCCTAACCCTAAACAAAACCCTAACACTAACCCTAACCCTAAACCTTACCCTAATCGTAATCCTAACACCTAACCCTAACCCTAACCCTAACCCTAACCCTAAACCTAACCCAAACCGTAACCCTAACCCTAAACCTAACCCTAAGGCTAACCCTAACCCTAACCCTAACCCTAACCCTAACCCTAACCCAAACCCTAACCCTAACCATAACCGTAAACCTAACTCAAACCCAAACCCTAATCCTAACCCTAACCCTAACACTAACCCAAACCCTAAACCTAAACCTAACCCTTAACCTTACCCTAACCCCAAACCGAACACTAACCGTAACCCTAACCATAACCCCTAACCCTAACCCTAACCCAAACACTAACCCTAACCCTCACTCTAACGCTAACCCAAACCAAACCCTAACCCTTAGAGAAACCATAACCCAAACCCTAGCCCTAACTCAAACCCTACCACTCACCCAAATCCTAACACTAAGCCTAACCGTAACGCTTACACTAACCCCTAACCCTAACCCTAATGCAAACCCTAACACAAACCCTAACCCTAAACCTAACCCTAACACTAACACTAATCTTAACCCTAACCGAAAGCCAAAACCTACCACTAACCCTACCCCTAACCCTAACCCTAAACCCGAAGCCCTAACCCTAAACCTAACACCAAACCTAACCCGAACCCTATCCAAAACTCTAACGCTACCCTTACCCAAAACCTAACCCCAACCCTAACGCTAACCTTAACCCTCACCCAAACCCAAACACTAACACTAACACTAACCCTAACCTTAACCCTAACCCTAACACAAACCCTAACCCTAACCCTAACACAAACACAAACCCTAACTCTAAACCTAACCCTAACCCAAACCCAAACCCTAACCTCAAAACTAACCCTAACGCTAATCCAAAACCTAACCCTAACCCTAACCCTAACACTAACCCAAACACTAACACTAACCCTAACCCTAACCCTAACACAGGCCCTATCCCAAACCCTAACCTTAACACTCACGCTAACCGTAACACTAACCCAAACCCTAATCCAAACTCTAACCCTAACCCCTAACTCCTTAACCTAACCCTACCCCAAACCGAAACCCTAATCGTAACGCTAACCCTAAACCTATCCCTAACTGTAACCTTTACCAAACCAAAACTCTAACCCTAACCCTAACACAATCGCTAACCTTAAAACTAATCCTAACCCAAACCCTAACCCTAACCATAAACTTAACCCTAACGCAATCCCTAACCCTAACCCTAACCCTAACCCTAACTGAAACCCTAACCCTAAGCCAAACCCTAAGCCAAACCCTAACCCTAAACCTAACCCTAACCCTAACCCAAACCTTAAACATAACCCTAACCCTAAACGTAATCCAAACCCAAACCCTAACCCTAACCTTAGATATAACCCTAATGCGAAACCTAACCCTGACCGTAACCCTAACCCGTAACCGTAACCCTAACCGTAACCCTAACCTTAACATTAATCCTAACTCTATCGCAAACGTAACCCTAACCCTAACCCGAATCCAAGCCCTAATTCTAACCCTAACCCTAACCCTAACACAAACCCTAAACCTAACCTCAACCCTTAACCTAATCCTAACCCTAAAACTAACCCAAACCGTAACCCTAAATCTAACCGAAACCTAACCCTAACCCAAATCCTGATCTTAATTCTAACCCTAAACCTAACCCTAACCCTATCCCAAACCCTAAGTCTAACCCTAAGCCTAACCCAAACCCTAACACTAACCCTAACCCTAACCCTAACACTAGTCCTATCCCAAACCCTAAGGCTAACCCTAACCCTAACAATAACTCTAACGCCTAACCCTAAACAAAACCCAAACCCTAACCCTAACCCTAAACCTTACCCTAATCGTAATCCTAGCACCTAACCCTAACCCTAACCCTAACCCTAACCCTAACCCAAACCCTAACCCTAAACCTAAGCCTAATCCTAACCCTAACCCTAACCCAAACCCTAAACTTAACCATAACCGTAAACCTAACTCAAACTCAAACCCTAATCCTAACCCAAACCGTAAACCTAACCCAAACCCTAAACCTAAACGTAACCCTTAACCTAACCCTAACCCTAACCATAACCCTAATCCTAAACCTAACTCAAACGCAAACTTTAACCCTAACCCTAACCCTAACCCTAACGCAAACCCAAACCCTAACCCTAACCCTAACCCTAAAACTGACCCTAACCATAACCCTAACCCCTAACCCTTACCCTAACCGTAACCCTAACCATAACATTAATCCTAACCCTAACCCAAACGTAACCCTAACCCTAACCCGAATCCAAACCCTAATCCTAACCCTAACCCTAACCCTAACACAAACCCTAAACCTAACCCCAACCCTTAACCTAACCCTAACCCTAAAACTAACCCAAACCGCAACCCTAAACCTAAACGAAACCTAACCCTAACCCAAATCCTGATCTTAATTCTAACCCTAAACCTAACCCTAACCCTATCCCAAACCCTAAGCCTAACCCTAACCCTATCCCAAACCCTAACCCTAACCCTAACACTAACCCTAACCCTAACCCTAACCCTAACCCTAACCCAAATCCAAACCCAAACCCTAACCCTAACTCTCACTCTAACACTAACCCAAACCCAAACCCTAGCCCTATGAGAAACCATAACCCAAACCCTAGCCCTAACCCAAAACCTACCCCTCACCAAAACCCTAACCCTAAGTCTAACCCTAATACTTACCCTAAACCCTAACCCTAACCCTAACCCTAACCCTAATCCTAATCTTAACCCTAACCCTAACCCTAACCCTAACGCAAACCATAACACAAACCCTAACCCTAAACCTAACCATAATCCTAACCCTAACCTTAACCCTAACCCAAAACCAAACGCTAACACTAACCCTAAGCCTAACCCTAACCCTAACCATAAACTTAACCCTAACCCAATCCCTAACCCTAACCCTTACCCTTAACCTAACCCTAACAATAACCCAAATGCTAACCCTAACCCTAACCCTAACCCAATCCCAAACCCTAATCTTAACTCTAACCCTAATCCTAAACCTTCCCATAACGCTAATCCTAACCCAAACCCTAACCCTAACCCTAACTCTATCCCTAACCCTAACCCAAACGCTAACCCTAAACCTAACCATAAACCTAACCCTAACCCAAACCCAAAACCTAATCTTCACTATAACACTAACCTTATCCCTAACCCTAAGCCTAAACCTAACCCTAACTCTAAACCAAACCCTAATCTTAACACTAACCCTGAACCTAACCCTTACCCAAACCCAAGCCCTAACCCAAACCCTAACTCTAACGCTGACCATAAGCCAAAAACAAAACCTAACCCTAATCCTAACCCTAACCCTAACCCTAACCCTAACTCAAAACCTAACCCTAACCCTAACCCAAATCCTAGCCCTAACCGTAACCCTAAACCTTACCATAACCGTATTCCTAACCCCTAAACCTAACCCTAACCCTAACCCTAACCCAAACCCTAATCCTAACCCTAACCCTAACCCTAACCCTAACCCTAACCCTAACCCTAACCCTAACCCAAACCTTAAACATAACCCTAACCCTAAACGTAATCCAAACCCAAACCCTAACTCTAACCTTAGATATAACCCTAACGCGAAACCTAACCCTGACCGTAACACTAACCCCTAAGCGTAACCCTAACCGTAACCCTAACCCTAACATTAATCCTAACCCTATCGCAAACGTAACCCTAACACTAACCCGAATCCAAACCCTAATCCTAACCCTAACCCTAACCCTAGCACAAACCCTAAACCTAACCCCAACCCTTAACCAAACCCAAACACTAAAACTAACCCAAACCGTAACCCTAAATCTAGCCGAAACCTAACCCTAACCCAAATCCTGATCTTAATTCTAACCCTAAACCTAACCCTAACCCTATCGCAAACCCTAAGCCTAACCCTAAGCCTAACCCAACCCTAACACTAACCCTAACCCTAACCCTAACACTAGTCCTATCCCAAACCCTAAGGCTAACCCTAACCCTAACCATAACCCTAACGCCTAACCCTAAACAAAACCCTAACCCTAACCCTAACCCTAAACCTTACCCTAATTGTAATCCTAGCACCTAACCCAAACCCTAACCCTAAACCTAACCCTAACCCAAACCCTAACCCTAAACCTAAGCCTAATCCTAACCCTAACCCTAACACAAACCCTAACCCTAACCATAACCGTAAACCTAACTCAAACCCAAACCCTAATCCTAACCCTAACCGTAACCCTAACCCAAACCCTAAACCTAAACGTAACCCTTAACCTAACCCTAACCCTAACCATAACCCTAATCCTAAACCTAACTCAAACGCAAAATTTAACCCTAACCCTAACCCTAACCCTAACGCAAACCCAAACCCTAACCCTAACCCTAACCCTAAAACTGACCCTAACCCTAACCCTAACCCCTAACCCTTACCATAACCGTTACCCTAACCATATCATTATTCCTATCCCTAACCCAAACGTAACCCTAACCCTAACCCGAATTCAAACCCTAATCCTAACCCTAACCCTAACCCTAACTCTCACTCTAACACTAACCCAAACCCAAACCCTAGCCCTATGAGAAACCATAACCCAAACCCTAGCCCTAACCCAAACCCTACCCCTCACCCAGACCCTAACCCTAAGGCTAACCCTAATACTTACCCTAAACCCCAACCCTAAACCCAACCCTATCCCTTAACCCAATCCTAACCCTAACCCCAACCATAACCCTAACCCTAACGCAAACCATAACACAAACCCTAACCCTAAACCTAACCATAATCCTAACCCTAACCTTAACCCTAACCCAAACCCAAACGCTAACACTAACCCTAAGCCTAACCCTAACCCTAACCATAAACTTAACCCTAACCCAATCCCTAACCCTAACCCTAACCCTAAACCTAACCGTAACCATAACCCAAATGCTAACCTTAACCCTAACCCTAACCCAATCCCAAACCCTAATCTTAACTCTAACCCTAATCCTAAACCTAACCCTAACGCTAATCCTAACCCAAACCCTAACCCAAACCCTAACTCTATCCCTAACCCTAACCCAAACGCTAACCCTAAACCTAACCATAAACCTAACCCTAACCCAAACCCAAAACCTAATCTTAACTATAACACTAAACTTATCCCTAACCCTAAGCCTAAACCTAACCCTAACTCAAAACCAAACCCTAATCTTAACACTAACCCTGAACCTAACCCTTACCCAAACCCAAGCCCTAACCCAAACCCTAACTCTAACGCTGACCATAACCCAAAAACAAAACCTAACCCTAATCCTAACCCTAACCCAAACCCAAACCCTAATCCTAACACTAACCCTAACCCTAAGCCTAAACCAAACAAAAACCCTAATTCTAACCCTTACCCTAACGCAAACCCTAACCCTAACCCTAAGAATAACCCTAAACCCCACCCTAACCCTAACCTTAACCCTAACCCTAACCCAAACCCTAACTCTAACCCTAAGCCTTATCCTTAACCGAACCCTAACCCTAACCCTAACCCAAACCCTAACCATAACCCTAACCCTAAACATAATCGAAACCTAAACCCTAACCCAAACCATAACCATAACCCTATCGAAAACCCTAACCCTAACACTAACCCAATCCCAAACCCTAATCTTAACCCTAACCCTAACCCTAAACCTCACACTAACGCTAACCCAAAACCAAAACCTAACCCTAACCCTAAACCTAAGCCTAACCATAACCCTAACCCAAAAGCTAACCCTAACCCTAACCCTTACCCTAACCCTAATTCAAACCCAAACCCTAATCATAACTCTAACCCTAACCCTATCCCTAACCCTAACCTTTAACAAACCAAAACTCTAACCCTAAACCTAACACAATCCATAACCCTAACCCTAACACTAACCTTAACCCTAACCATAACCCAAACCCTAAACCTAACCCTAACCCAAATCCTAGCCCTAACCGTAACCCTAAACCTTACCCTAAACGTATTCCTAACCCCTAACCCTAACACTAACCCTAACCCAAACCCTAATCCTAACCCTAACCCTAACCCTAACCCTAACCCAAACACTAACCCTAACCCTCACTCTA
>CM069546.1:58810081-58830081 GCA_035773235.1 Eospalax fontanierii | reverse complement strand
AACCTCAACCCTTAACCTAATCCTAACCCTAAAACTAACCCAAACCGTAACCCTAAATCTAACCGAAACCTAACCCTAACCCAAATCCTGATCTTAATTCTAACCCTAAACCTAACCCTAACCCTATCCCAAACCCTAAGCCTAAGCCTATGCCTAACTCAAACGCTAACACTAACCCTAACCCTAACCCTAACACTAGTCCTATCCCAAACCCTAAGGCTAACCATAACCCTAACCATAACTCTAACGGCTAACCCTAAACAAAACCCTAACCCTAACCCTAACCCTAAACCTTACCCTAAACGTAATCCTAGCACCTAAACCTAACCCTAACATTAACCCTAACCCAAACCCTAACCCTAAACCTAAGCCTAATCCTAACCCTAACCCTAACCCAAACCCTAACCTTAACCATAACCGTAAACCTAACTCAAACCCAAACCCAAATCCTAACCCTAACCGTAACCCTAACCCAAACCCTAAACCTAAACGTAACCCTTAACCTAACCCTAAACCTAACCATAACCCTAATCCTAAACCTAACTCAAACGCAAACTTTAACCCTAACCCTAACCCTAACCCTAACGCAAACCCAAACCCTAACCCTAACCCTAAGCCTAAAACTGACCCTAACCCTAACCCTAACCCCTAACCCTTACCCTTACCGTAACCCTAACCATAACATTAATCCTAACCCTAACCCAAATGTAACCCTAACCCTAACCCGAATCCAAACCCTAATCCTAACCCTAACCCTAACCCTAACACAAACCCTAAACCTAACCCCAACCCTTAACCTAACCCTAACCCTAAAACTAACCCAAACCGCAACCCTAAACCTAAACGAAACCTAACCCTAACCCAAATCCTGATATTAATTCTAACCCTAAACCTAACCCTAACCCTATCCCAAACCCTAACCCTAACCCTAATCCTAACCCTAACCCTAACCCTAACCCTAACCCAAATCCAAACCCTAACCATAACCCTAAATCTCACTCTAACACTAACCCAAACCCAAACCCTATCCCTATGAGAAACCATAACCCAAACCCTAGCCCTAACCCAAACCCTACCCCTCACCCAAACCCTAACCCTAAGTCTAACCCTAATACTTACCCTAAACCCTAACCCTAACCCTAACCCTAACCCTAATCCTAATCTTAACCCTAACCCTAACCCTAACCCTAACGCAAACCATAACACAAACCCTAACCCTAAACCTAACCATAATCCTAACCCTAACCTTAACCCTAACCCAAAACCAAACGCTAAAACTAACCCTAACCCTAACCCTAACCCTAACCATAAACTTAACCCTAACCCAATCCCTAACCCTAACCCTAACCCTAAACCTAACCCTAACCCTAACCCAAATGCTAACCCTAACCCTAACCCTAACCCAATCCCAAACCCTAATCTTAACTCTAACCCTAATCCTAAACCTAACCCTAACGCTAATCCTAACCCAAACCCTAACCCTAACCCTAACTCTATCCCTAACCCTAACCCAAACGCTAACCCTAAACCTAACCATAAACCTAACCCTAACCCAAACCCAAAACCTAATCTTCACTATAACACTAACCTTATCCCTAACCCTAAGCCTAAACCTAACCCTAACTCAAAACCAAACCCTAATCTTAACACTAACCCGGAACCTAACCCTTACCCAAACCCAAGCCCTAACCCAAACCCTAACTCTAACGCTGACCATAACCCAAAAACAAAACCTAACCCTAATCCTAACCCTAACCCTAACCCAAAACCTAACCCTAACCCTAACCCAAATCCTAGCCCTAACCGTAAGCCCAAACCTTACCATAACCGTAGGCCTAACCCCTAAATCTAACCCTAACCCTAACCCTGACCCACACCCTAACCCTAACCCTAACCCTAAGCCTAACCCTAACCCTAACCCTAGCCCAAACCTTAAACATAACCCTAACCCTAAACGTAATGCAAACCCAAACCCTAACCCTAACCTTAGATATAACGCTAACGCGAAACCTAACCCTGACCGTAACCCTAACCCCTAACCGTAACCCTAACCGTAACCCTAACCCTAATATTAATCCTAACCCTATCGCAAACGTAACCCTAACCCTAACCCGAATCCAAACCCTAATCCTAACCCTAACCCTAACCCTAGCACAAACCCTAAACCTAACCCCAACCCTTAACCTAACCCTAACACTAAAACTAACCCAAACCGTAACCCTAAATCTAACCGAAACCTAACCCTAACCCCAATCCTGATCTTAATTCTAACCCTAAACCTAACCCTACCCCTATCCCAAACCCTAAGCCTAACCCTAAGCCTAACCCAAACCCTAACACTAACCCTAAACCTAACCCTAACACTAGTCCTATCCCAAACCCTAAGGCTAACCCTAACCCTAACCATAACTCTAACGCCTAACCCTAAACAAAACCCTAACCCTAACCCTAACCCTAAACCTTACCCTAATATTAATCCTAGCACCTAACCCTAACCCTAACCTTAACCCTAACCCTAACCCAAACCCTAACCCTAAACCTAAGCCTAATCCTAACCCTAACCCTAACCCAAACCCTAACCCTAACCATAACCGTAAACCTAACTCAAACCCAAACCCTAATCCTAACCCTAACCGTAACCCTAACCCAAACCCTAAACCTAAACGTAACCCTTAACCTAACCCTAACCCTAACCATAACCCTAATCCTAAACCTAACTCAAACGCAAACTTTAACCCTAACCCTAATCCTAACCCTAACGCAAACCCAAACCCTAACCCAAACCCTAACCCTAAAACTGACCCTAACCCTAACACTAACCCCTAACCCTTACCCTAACCGTAACCCTAACCATAACATTAATCCTAACCCTAACCCAAACGTAACCCTAACCCTAACCCGAATCCAAACCCTAATCCTAACCCTAACCCTAACCCTAACAAAAAACCCTAAACCTAACCCCAACCCTTAACCTAACCCTAACCCTAAAACTAACCCAAACCGTAAGCCTAAACCTAAACGAAACCTAACCCTAACCCAAATCCTGATCTTAATTCTAACCCTAAACCTAACCCTAACCCTATCCCAAACCCTAAGCCTAACCCTAACCCTATCCCAAACCCTAACCCTAACCCTAACTCTAACCCTAACCCTATCCCTAACCCTAACCTTTAACAAACCAAAACTCTAACCCTAAACCTAACACAATACATAACCCTAACCCTATCACTAACCCTAACCCTAACCCTAACCCAAACCCTAAACCTAACCCTAACCCAAATCCTAGCCCTAACCGTAACCCTAAACCTTACCCTAAACGTATTCCTAACCCCTAACCCTAACACTAACCCTAACCCAAACCCTAATCCTAACCCTAACCCTAACCCTAACCCAAACACTAACCCTAACCCTCACTCTAACGCTAACCCAAACCCAAACCCTAACCCTAAGAGAAACCAAAACCCAAACCCTAGCCCTAACCCAAACCCCACCCCTCACCCAAACCCTAACCCTAAGCCTAACACTAACCCTGAGCCTAACCCTAACCCTAACCCTAACCCTAACCCGAACCCTAACCCTTACCCTAACCCAAACTCTAACGCTACCCTTACCAAAACCTAACCCTAACCCTAAGCCTAAACTTAACCCTAACCCAAAACCAAACACTAACCCTAACCCTTACAAAAAGCATAACCCTAACCCTAACAAAAACCAAAACCCTAACCCTAAACCTAACCCTAACCCAAACCCAAACCCTAACCTTAAACCTAACCCTAAACCTAACCCAAAACCTAACCCTAACCCTAACCCTAACACTAACCCAAATACTAACACTAACCCTAACCCTAACCCTAACACAAGCCCTATCCCAAACCCTAACCTTAACACTAACCCTAACCCTAACACTAACCCTAACCCAAACCCAAACCCTAACCCTAACCTTAACCCTAACCCTAACCCAAACCCTAACCGTAACCCTAACCCTAACCCTAAACCCTAACCCAAACCATAACCATAACCCTATCGAAAACCCTAACCCTAACACTAACCCAATCCCAAAACCTAATCTTAACTCTAACCCTAACCCTAAACCTCACCCTAACGCCAACCCAAAACCAAAACCTAACCCTAACCCTAAACCTAAGCCTAACCATAACCCTAACCCAAAAGCTAACCCTAACCCTAACCCTTACCCTAACCCTAATTCAAACCCAAACCCTATTCATAACTCTAACCCTAACCCTATCCCTAACCCTAACCTTTAACAAACCAAAACTCTAACCCTAAACCTAACACAATCCATAACCCTAACCCTATCACTAACCCTTACCCTAACCCTAACCCAAACCCTAAACCTAACCCTAACCCAAATCCTAGCCCTAACCGTAAACCTAAACCTTACCCTAAACGTATTCCTAACCCCTAACCCTAACACTAACCCTAACCCAAACCCTAATCCTAACCCTAACCCTAACCCTAACCCAAACACTAACCCTAACCCTCACTCTAACGCTAACCCAAACCCAAACCCTAACCCTAAGAGAAACCAAAACCCAAACCCTAGCCCTAACCCAAACTCCACCCCTCACCCAAACCCTAACCCTAAGCCTAACACTAACCCTGACCCTAACCCTAACCCTAACCCTAACCCTAACCCGAACCCTAACCCTTACCCTAGCCCAAACTCTAACGCTACCCTTACCAAAACCTAACCCTAACCCTAAGCCTAACCTTAACCCTAACCCAAAACCAAACACGAACCCTAACCCTTACACAAAGCATAACCCTAACCCTAACAAAAACCAAAACCCTAACCGTAAACCTAACCCTAACCCAAACCCAAACCCTAACCTTAAACCTAACCCTAAACCTAACCCAAACCCTAACCCTAACCCTAACCCTAACACTAACCCAAATACTAACACTAACCCTAACCCTAACACAAGCCCTATCCCAAACCCTAACCTTAACACTAACCCTAACCCTAACACTAACCCAAACCCTAATCCAAACTCTAACCCTAACCCCTAACCCCTAAACCTAACCCTAACCCAAACCCAAACCCTAAACTTAAACCTAACCCCAACCCAAACCCTAACCCTAACCCTAACCCTAACCCTAACACTAACCCAAACACTAACACTAACCCTAACCCTAACCCTAACACAAGCCCTATCCCAAACCCTAATCTTAAGACTAACCCTAACCCTAACCCTAACCCTTACCCAAACTATAACCCAAACCCAAACCCTAATCCTAACCCTAACCCTAACCGTAAACAAAACCCTAACCCTAACCCTAACCCTAAACCTTACCCTAATCGTAATCCTAACACCTAACCCTAACCCTAACCCTAACCCTAACCCTAACCCAAACCGTAACCCTAACCCTAAACCTAACCCTAAGGCTAACCCAAACCCAAACCCTAACACTAACCCTAACCCTATCCCTAACCCAAACCCTAACCCTAAACCTAAGCCTAATCCTAACCCTAACCCTAACCCTAACCCAAACCCTAACCCTAACCATAACCGTAAACCTAACTCAAACCCAAACCCTAATCCTAACCCTAACCCTAACACTAACCCAAACCCTAAACCTAAACGTAACCCTTAACCTAACCCTAACCCCAAACCGAACAATAACCGTAATCCTAACCATAACCCTTAACCCTAACCCTAACCCAAACACTAACCCTAACCCTCACTCTAACGCTAACCCAAACCAAACCCTAACCCTTAGAGAAACCATAACCCAAACCCTAGCCCTAACCCAAACCCTACCACTCACCCAAATCCTAACACTAAGCCTAACCGTAACGCTTACCCTAACCCCTAACCCTAACCCTAATTCAAACCCTAACACAAACCCTAACCCTAAACCTAACCCTAACACTAACACTAATCTTAACCCTAACCCAAAGCCAAACCCTAACACTAACCCTAACACTAACCCTAACCCTAAACCCGAAGCCCTAACCCTAAACCTAACCCTAAACCTAACCCGAACCCTAACCCAAACTCTAACGCTACCCTTACCCAAAACCTAACCCCAACCCCAACGCTAACCTTAACCCTCACACAAACCCAAACACTAACACTAACACTAACCCTAACCATAACCCTAACCCTAACACAAACCCTAACCCTAACCCTAACACAAACCCAAACCCTAACTCTAAACCTAACCCTAACACAAACCCAAACCCTAAACTCAAAACTAACCCTAACGCTAACCCAAAACCTAACCCTAACCCTAACCCTAACACTAACCCAAACACTAACACTAACCCTAACCCTAACCCTAACCCAGGCCCTATCCCAAACCCTAACCTTAACACTCACGCTAACCCTAACACTAAACCAAACCCTAATCCAAACTCTAACCCTAACCCCTAACCCCTTAACCTAACCCTACCCCAAACCGCAACCGTAATCGTTACTCTCACCCTAAACCTATTCCTAACTGTAGGTTTTACCAAACCAAAACTCTAAACCTAACCCTAACACAACCGCTAACCTTAAATCTAATCCTAACTCAAACCCTAACCCTAACCATAAACTTAACCCTAACGCAATCCCTAACCCTAACCCTAACCCTAACCCTAACCCAAAACCTAACCCTAACCCTAACCCAAATCCTAGCCCTAACCGTAACCCTAAACCTTACCATAACCGTATTCCTAACCCCTAAACCTAACCCTATCCCTAACCCTAACCCAAACCCTAGTCCTATCCCTAAACGTAACCCTAACGCTAACCCTAACCCTAACCCTAACCCAAACTTTAAACATAACCCTAAACCTAAACGTAATCCAAACCCAAACCCTAACCCTAACCTTAGATGTAACCCTAACGCGAAACCTAACCCTGACCGTAACCCTAACCCCTAACCGTAACCCTAACCGTAACCCTAACCCTAACATTAATCCTAACTCTATCGCAAACGTAACCCTAACCCTAACCCGAATCCAAACCCTAATCCTAACCCTAACCCTAACCCTAACACAAACCCTAAACCTAACCTCAACCCTTAACCTAATCCTAACCCTAAAACTAACCCAAACCGTAACCCTAAATCTAACCGAAACCTAACCCTAACCCAAATCCTGATCTTAATTCTAACCCTAAACCTAACCCTAACCCTATCCCAAACCCTAAGTCTAACCCTAAGCCTAACTCAAACGCTAACACTAACCCTAACCCTAACCCTAACACTAGTCCTATCCCAAACCCTAAGGCTAACCATAACCCTAACCATAACTCTAACGGCTAACCCTAAACAAAACCCTAACCCTAACCCTAACCCTAAACCTTACCCTAAACGTAATCCTAGCACCTAAACCTAACCCTAACATTAACCCTAACCCAAACCCTAACCCTAAACCTAAGCCTAATCCTAACCCTAACCCTAACCCAAACCCTAACCTTAACCATAACCGTAAACCTAACTCAAACCCAAACCCAAATCCTAACCCTAACCGTAACCCTAACCCAAACCCTAAACCTAAACGTAACCCTTAACCTAACCCTAAACCTAACCATAACCCTAATCCTAAACCTAACTCAAACGCAAACTTTAACCCTAACCCTAACCCTAACCCTAACGCAAACCCAAACCCTAACCCTAACCCTAACCCTAAAACTGACCCTAACCCTAACCCTAACCCCTAACCCTTACCCTTACCGTAACCCTAACCATAACATTAATCCTAACCCTAACCCAAATGTAACCCTAACCCTAACCCGAATCCAAACCCTAATCCTAACCCTAACCCTAACCCTAACACAAACCCTAAACCTAACCCCAACCCTTAACCTAACCCTAACCCTAAAACTAACCCAAACACCAACCCTAAACCTAAACGAAACCTAACCCTAACCCAAATCCTGATATTAATTCTAACCCTAAACCTAACCCTAACCCTATCCCAAACCCTAACCCTAACACTAACCCTAACCCGAACCCTAACCCTAACCCTAACCCAAATCCAAACCCTAACCATAACCCTAAATCTCACTCTAACACTAACCCAAACCCAAACCCTATCCCTATGAGAAACCATAACCCAAACCCTAGCCCTAACCCAAACCCTACCCCTCACCCAAACCCTAACCCTAAGTCTAACCCTAATACTTACCCTAAACCCTAACCCTAACCCTAACCCTAACCCTAATCCTAATCTTAACCCTAACCCTAACCCTAACCCTAACGCAAACCATAACACAAACCCTAACCCTAAACCTAACCATAATCCTAACCCTAACCTTCACCCTAATCCAAAACCAAACGCTAAAACTAACCCTAACCCTAACCCTAACCCTAACCATAAACTTAACCCTAACCCAATCCCTAACCCTAACCCTAACCCTAAACCTAACCCTAACCCTAACCCAAATGCTAACCCTAACCCTAACCCTAACCCAATCCCAAACCCTAATCTTAACTCTAACCCTAATCCTAAACCTAACCCTAACGCTAATCCTAACCCAAACCCTAACCCTAACCCTAACTCTATCCCTAACCCTAACCCAAACGCTAACCCTAAACCTAACCATAAACCTAACCCTAACCCAAACCCAAAACCTAATCTTCACTATAACACTAACCTTATCCCTAACCCTAAGCCTAAACCTAACCCTAACTCAAAACCAAACCCTAATCTTAACACTAACCCGGAACCTAACCCTTACCCAAACCCAAGCCCTAACCCAAACCCTAACTCTAACGCTGACCATAACCCAAAAACAAAACCTAACCCTAATCCTAACCCTAACCCTAACCCAAAACCTAACCCTAACCCTAACCCAAATCCTAGCCCTAACCGTAAGCCCAAACCTTACCATAACCGTATTCCTAACCCCTAAATCTAACCCTAACCCTAACCCTAACCCAAACCCTAATCCTAGCCCTAACCCTAAGCCTAACCCTAACCCTAACCCTAACCCAAACCTTAAACATAACCCTAACCCTAAACGTAATCCAAACCCAAACCCTAACCCTAACCTTAGATATAACCCTAACGCGAAACCTAACCCTGACCGTAACCCTAACCCCTAAACGTAACCCTAACCGTAACCCTAACCCTAACATTAATCCTAACCCTATCGCAAACGTAACCCTAACCCTAACCCGAATCCAAACCCTAATCCTAACCCTAACCCTAACCCTAGCACAAACCCTAAACCTAACCCCAACCCTTAACCTAACCCTAACACTAAAACTAACCCAAACCGTAACCCTAAATCTAACCGAAACCTAACCCTAACCCCAATCCTGATCTTAATTCTAACCCTAAACCTAACCCTAACCCTATCCCAAACCCTAAGCTTAACCCTAAGCCTAACCCAAACCCTAACACTAACCCTAAACCTAACCCTAACACTAGTCCTATCCCAAACCCTAAGGCTAACCCTAACCCTAACCATAACTCTAACGCCTAACCCTAAACAAAACCCTAACCCTAACCCTAACCCTAAACCTTACCCTAATCGTAATCCTAGCACCTAACCCTAACCCTAAACTTAACCCTAACCCTAACCCAAACCCTAACCCTAAACCTAAGCCTAATCCTAACCCTAACCCTAACCCAAACCCTAACCCTAACCATAACCGTAAACCTAACTCAAACCCAAACCCTAATCCTAACCCTAACCGTAACCCTAACCCAAACCCTAAACCTAAACGTAACCCTTAACCTAACCCTAACCCTAACCATAACCCTAATCCTAAACCTAACTCAAACGCAAACTTTAACCCTAACCCTAACCCTAACCCTAACGCAAACCCAAACCCTAACCCAAACCCTAACCCTAAAACTGACCCTAACCCTAACCCTAACCCCTAACCCTTACCCTAACCGTAACCCTAACCATAACATTAATCCTAACCCTAACCCAAACGTAACCCTAACCCTAACCCGAATCCAAACCCTAATCCTAACCCTAACCCTAACCCTAACAAAAAACCCTAAACCTAACCCCAACCCTTAACCTAACCCTAACCCTAAAACTAACCCAAACCGTAAGCCTAAACCTAAACGAAACCTAACCCTAACCCAAATCCTGATCTTAATTCTAACCCTAAACCTAACCCTAACCCTATCCCAAACCCTAAGCCTAACCCTAACCCTATCCCAAACCCTAACCCTAACCCTAACTCTAACCCTAACCCTATCCCTAACCCTAACCTTTAACAAACCAAAACTCTAACCCTAAACCTAACACAATACATAACCCTAACCCTATCACTAACCCTAACCCTAACCCTAACCCAAACCCTAAACCTAACCCTAACCCAAATCCTAGCCCTAACCGTAACCCTAAACCTTACCCTAAACGTATTCCTAACCCCTAACCCTAACACTAACCCTAACCCAAACCCTAATCCTAACCCTAACCCTAACCCTAACCCAAACACTAACCCTAACCCTCACTCTAACGCTAACCCAAACCCAAACCCTAACCCTAAGAGAAACCAAAACCCAAACCCTAGCCCTAACCCAAACCCCACCCCTCACCCAAACCCTAACCCTAAGCCTAACACTAACCCTGAGCCTAACCCTAACCCTAACCCTAACCCTAACCCGAACCCTAACCCTTACCCTAACCCAAACTCTAACGCTACCCTTACCAAAACCTAACCCTAACCCTAAGCCTAAACTTAACCCTAACCCAAAACCAAACACTAACCCTAACCCTTACAAAAAGCATAACCCTAACCCTAACAAAAACCAAAACCCTAACCCTAAACCTAACCCTAACCCAAACCCAAACCCTAACCTTAAACCTAACCCTAAACCTAACCCAAAACCTAACCCTAACCCTAACCCTAACACTAACCCAAATACTAACACTAACCCTAACCCTAACCCTAACACAAGCCCTATCCCAAACCCTAACCTTAACACTAACCCTAACCCTAACACTAACCCAAACCCTAATCCAAACTCTAACCCTAACCCCTAACCCCTAAACCTAACCCTAACCCAAACCCAAACCCTAAACTTAAACCTAAACCTAACCCAAACCCTAACCCTAACCCTAACCCTAACCCTAACACTAACCAAACACTAACACTAACCCTAACCCTAACCCTAACACAAGCCCTATCCCAAACCCTAATCTTAAGACTAACCCTAACCCTAACCCTAACCCTTACCCAAACCATAACCCAAACCCAAACCCTAATCCTAACCCTAACTCTAACCCTAGCACAAACCCTAAACCTAACCCCAACCCTTAACCTAACCCTAACACTAAAACTAACCCAAACCGTAACCCTAAATCTAACCGAAACCTAACCCTAACCCAAATCCTGATCTTAATTCTAACCCTAAACCTAACCCTAAACCTATCCCAAACCCTAAGCCTAACCCTAAGCCTAACCCAAACCCTAACACTAACCCTAACCCTAACCCTAACACTAGTGCTATCCCAAACCCTAAGGCTAACCCTAACCCTAACCATAACTCTAACGCCTAACCCTAAACAAAACCCTAACCCTAACCCTAACCCTAAACCTTACCCTAATCGTAATCCTAGCACCTAACCCTAACCCTAACCTTAACCCTAACCCTAACCCAAACCCTAACCCTAAACCTAAGCCTAATCCTAACCCTAACCCTAACCCAAACCCTAACCCTAACCATAACCGTAAACCTAACTCAAACCCAAACCCTAATCCTAACCCTAACCGTAACCCTAACCCAAACCCTAAACCTAAACCTAACCCTTAACCTAAGCCTAACCCTAACCATAACCCTAATCCTAAACCTAACTCAAACGCAAACTTTCACCCTAACCCTACCCCTAACCCTAACGCAAACCCAAACCCTAACCCAAACCCTAACCCTAAAACTGACCCTAACCCTAACCCTAACCCCTAACCCTTACCCTAACCGTAACCCTAACCATAACATTAATCCTAACCCTAACCCAAACGTAACCCTAAGCCTAACCCGAATCCAAACCCTAATCCTAACCCTAACACAAACCCTAAACCTAACCCCAACCCTTAACCTAACCCTAACCCTAAAACTAACCCAAACCGTAAGCCTAAACCTAAACAAAACCTAACCCTAACCCAAATCCTGATCTTAATTCTAACCCTAAACCTAACCCTAACCCTATCCCAAACCCTAAGCCTAACCCTAACCCTATCCCAAACCCTAACCCTAACCCTAACTCTAACCCTAACCCTATCCCTAACCCTAACCTTTAACAAACCAAAACTCTAACCCTAAACCTAACACAATCCATAACCCTAACCCTATCACTAACCCTAACCCTAACCCTAACCCAAACCCTAAACCTAACCCTAACCCAAATCCTAGCCCTAACCGTAACCCTAAACCTTACCCTAAACGTATTCCTAACCCCTAACCCTAACACTAACCCTAACCCAAACCCTAATCCTAACCCTAACCCTAACCCTAACCCAAACACTAACCCTAACCCTCACTCTAACGCTAACCCAAACCCAAACCCTAACCCTAAGAGAAACCAAAACCCAAACCCTAGCCCTAACCCAAACCCCACCCCTCACCCAAACCCCAACCCTAAGCCTAACACTAACCCTGAGCCTAACCCTAACCCTAACCCTAACCTAACCCGAACCCTAACCGTTACCCTAACCCAAACTCTAACGCTACCCTTACCAAAAACTAACACTAACCCTAAGCCTAACCTTAACCCTAACCCAAAACCAAACACTAACCCTAACCCTTACAAAAAGCATAACCCTAACCCTAAAAAAACCAAAACCCTAACCCTAAACCTAACCCTAACGCAAACCCAAACCCTAACCTTAAACCTAACCCTAAACCTAACCCAAAACCTAACCCTAACCCTAACCCTAACACTAACCCAAATACTAACACTAACCCTAACCCTAACCCTAACACAAGCCCTATCCAAAACCCTAACCTTAACACTAACCCTAACCCTAACACTAACCCAAACCCTAATCCAAACTCTAACCCTAACACCTAACCCCTAAACCTAACCCTAACCCAAACCCAAACCCTAAACTTAAACCTAAACCTAACCCAAACCCTAACCCTAACACTAACCCTAACACAAACACTAAACCTAACCCCAACCCAAATCCTAGCCATAACCCTAACCCTAAACCTTACCCTAAACGTATTCCTAACCCCTAACCCTAACACTAACCCTAACCCAAACCCTAATCCTAACCCTAACCCTAACCCTAACCCAAACACTAACCCTAACCCTCACTCTAACGCTAACCCAAACCCAAACCCTAACCCTAAGAGAAACCAAAACCCAAACCCTAGCCCTAACCCAAACTCCACCCCTCACCCAAACCCTAACCCTAAGCCTAACACTAACCCTGACCCTAACCCTAACCCTAACCCTAACCCTAACCCGAACCCTAACCCTTACCATAACCCAAACTCTAACGCTACCCTTACCAAAACCTAACCCTAACCCTAAGCCTAACCTTAACCCTAACCCAAAACCAAACACGAACCCTAACCCTTACACAAAGCATAACCCTAACCCTAACAAAAACCAAAACCCTAACCGTAAACCTAACCCTAACCCAAACCCAAACCCTAACCTTAAACCTAACCCTAAACCTAACCCATACCCTAACCCTAACCCTAACCCTAACACTAACCCAAATACTAACACTAACCCTAACCCTAACACAAGCCCTATCCCAAACCCTAACCTTAACACTAACCCTAACCCTAACACTAACCCAAACCCTAATCCAAACTCTAACCCTAACCCCTAACCCCTAAACCTAACCCTAACCCAAACCCAAACCCTAAACTTAAACCTAAACCTAACCCAAACCCTAACCCTAACCCTAACCCTAACCCTAACAAAACCCAAACACTAACACTAACCCTAACCCTAACCCTAACACAAGCCCTATCCCAAACCCTAATCTTAAGACTAACCCTAACCCTAACCCTTACCCAAACCATAACCCAAACCCAAACCCTAACCCTAACCCTAACCCTAACCCTAGCACAAACCCTAAACCTAACCCCAACCCTTAACCTAACCCTAACACTAAAACTAACCCAAACCGTAACCCTAAATCTAACCGAAACCTAACCCTAACCCAAATCCTGATTTTAATTCTAACCCTAAACCTAACCCTAACCCTATCCGAAACCCTAAGCCTAACCCTAAGCCTAACCCAAACCCTAACACTAACCCTAACCCTAACCCTAACACTAGTGCTATCCCAAACCCTAAGGCTAACCCTAACCCTAACCATAACTCTAACGCCTAACCCTAAACAAAACCCTAACCCTAACCCTAACCCTAAACCTTACCCTAATCTTAATCCTAGCACCTAACCCTAACCCTAACCCTAACCCTAACCCTAACCCAAACCCTAACCCTAAACCTAAGCCTAATCCTAACCCTAACCCTAACCCAAACCCTAACCCTAACCATAACCGTAAACCTAACTCAAACCCAAACCCTAATCCTAACCCTAACCGTAACCCTAACCCAAACCCTAAACCTAAACGTAACCCTTAACCTAACCCTAACCCTAACCATAACCCTAATCCTAAACCTAACTCAAACGCAAACTTTACCCCTCACCCTAACCCTACCCCTAATGCAACCCCAAACCCTAACCCAAACCCTAACCCTAAAACTGACCCTAACCCTAACCCTAACCCCTAACCCTTACCCTAACCGTAACCCTAACCATAACATTAATCCTAACCCTAACCCAAACGTAACCCTAACCCTAACCCGAATCCAAACCCTAATCCTAACCCTAACCCTAACCCTAACACAAACCCTAAACCTAACCCCAACCCTTAACCTAACCCTAACCCTAAAACTAACCCAAACCGTAAGCCTAAACCTAAACGAAACCTAACCCTAACCCAAATCCTGATCTTAATTCTAACCCTAAACCTTACCCTAACCCTATCCCAAACCCTAAGCCTAACCCTAACCCTATCCCAAACCCTAACCCTAACCCTAACTCTAACCCTAACCCTATCCCTAACCCTAACCTTTAACAAACCAAAACTCTAACCCTAAACCTAACACAATACATAACCCTAACCCAAACACTAACCCTAACCCTCACTCTAACGCTAACCCAAACCAAACCCTAACCCTTAGAGAAACCATAACCCAAACCCTAGCCCTAACCCAAACCCTACCACTCACCCAAATCCTAACACTA
The DNA here is from genome assembly GCA_035773235.1 of Eospalax fontanierii. Classification (NCBI taxonomy): domain Eukaryota; kingdom Metazoa; phylum Chordata; class Mammalia; order Rodentia; family Spalacidae; genus Eospalax; species Eospalax fontanierii. Next base: position 58,814,883 of record CM069546.1, on the reverse strand, counting down.
AGCCTAACCGTAACGCTTACCCTAACCCCTAACCCTAACCCTAACGCAAACCCTAACACAAACCCTAACCCTAAACCTAACCCTAACACTAACACTAATCTTAACCCTAACCCAAAGCCAAACCCTAACACTTACCCTAACCCTAACCCTAACCCTAAAGCCGAAGCCCTAACCCTAAACCTAACCCCAAACCTAACCCGAACCCTAACCCAAACTCTAACGCTACCCTTACCCAAAACCTAACCCCAACCCTAACGCTAACCTTAACCCTCACCCAAACCCAAACACTAAAACTAACACTAACCCTAACCATAACCCTAACCCTAACACAAACCCTAACCCTAACCCTAACACAAACACAAACCCTAACTCTAAACCTAACCCTAACCCAAACCCAAACCCTAACCTCAAAACTAACCCTAACGCTAACCCAAAACCTAACCCTAACCCTAACACTAACACTAACCCAAACACTAACACTAACCCTAACCCTAACCCTAACACAGGCCCTATCCCAAACCCTAACACTAACCCTAACCCTACCCCTAACCAAAACCCTAACCCTAAACCTAAGCCTAATTCTAACCCTAACCCTAACCCAAACCCTAACCCTAACCATAACCGTAAACCTAACTCAAACCCAAACCCTAATCCTAACCCTAACCCTAACACTAACCCAAACCCTAAACCTAAACCTAACCCTTAACCTAACCCTAACCCCAAACCGAACACTAACCGTAACCCTAACCATAACCCCTAACCCTAACCCTAACCCAAACACTAACCCTAACCCTCACTCTAACGCTAACCCAAACCAAACCCTAACCCTTAGAGAAACCATAACCCAAACCCTAGCCCTAACTCAAACCCTACCACTCAGCCAAATCCTAACACTAAGCCTAACCGCAACGCTTACACTAACCCCTAACCCTAACCCTAATGCAAACCCTAACACAAACCCTAACCCTAAACCTAACCCTAACACTAACACTAATCTTAACCCTAACCCAAAGCCAAAACCTAACACTAACCCTAACCCCAACCCTATCCCTAAACCCGAAGCCCTAACCCTAAACCTAACCCCAAACCTAACCCGAACCCTATCCCAAAGTCGAACACGACCCTTACCCAAAACCTAACCCCAACCCTAACGCTAACCTTAACCCTCACCCAAACCCAAACACTAACACTAACACTAACCCTAACCATAACCCTAACCCTAACACAAACCCTAACCCTAACCCTAACACAAACACAAACCCTAACTCTAAACCTAACCCTAACCCAAACCCAAACCCTAACCTCAAAACTAACCCTAACGCTAATCCAAAACCTAACCCTAACCCTAACCCTAACACTAACCCAAACACTAACACTAACCCTAACCCTAACCCTAACACAGGCCCTATCCCAAACCCTAACCTTAACACTCACGCTAACCGTAACACTAACCCAAACCCTAATTCAAACTCTAACCCTAACCCCTAACTCCTTAATCTAACCCTACCCCAAACCGAAACCCTAATCGTATCGCTAACCCTAACCCTATCCCTAACTGTAACCTTTACCAAACCAAAACTCTAACCCTAACCCTAACACAATCGCTAACCTTAAAACTAATCCTAAGCCAAACCCTAACCCTAACCATAAACTTAACCCTAACGCAATCCCTAACACTAACCCTAACCCTAACCCTAACTGAAACCCTAACCCTAAGCCAAACCCTAAGCCAAACCCTAACCCTAAACCTAACCCTAACCCTAACCCAAACCTTAAACATAACCCTAACCCTAAACGTAATCCAAACCCAAACCCTAACACTAACCTTAGATATAACCCTAACGCGAAACCTAACCCTGACCGTAACCCTAACCCGTAACCGTAACCCTAACCGTAACCCTAACCTTAACATTAATCCTAACTCTATCGCAAACGTAACCCTAACCCGAACCCGAATCCAAGCCCTAATTCTAACCCTAACCCTAACCCTAACACAAACCCTAAACCTAACCTCAACCCTTAACCTAATCCTAACCCTAAAACTAACCCAAACCGTAACCCTAAATCTAACCGAAACCTAACCCTAACCCAAATCCTGATCTTAATTCTAACCCTAAACCTAACCCTAACCCTATCCCAAACCCTAAGTCTAACCCTAAGCCTAACCCAAACCCTAACACTAACCCTAACCCTAACCCTAACACTAGTCCTATCCCAAACCCTAAGGCTAACCCTAACCCTAACAATAACTCTAACGCCTAACCCTAAACAAAACCCAAACCCTAACCCTAACCCTAAACCTTACCCTAATCGTAATCCTAGCACCTAACCCTAACCCTAACCCTAACCCTAACCCTAACCGAAACCCTAACCCTAAACCTAAGCCTAATCCTAACCCTAACCCTAACCCAAACCCTAACCTTAACCATAACCGTAAACCTAACTCAAACCCAAACCCTAATCCTAACCCTAACCGTAAACCTAACCCAAACCCTAAACCTAAACGTAACCCTTAACCTAACCCTAACCCTAACCATAACCCTAATCCTAAACCTAACTCAAACGCAAACTTTAACCCTAACCCTAACCCTAACCCTAACGCAAACCCAAACCCTAACCCTAACCCTAACCCTAAAACTGACCCTAACCATAACCCTAACCCCTAACCCTTACCCTAACCGTAACCCTAACCATAACATTAATCCTAACCCTAACCCAAACGTAACCCTAACCCTAACCCGAATCCAAACCCTAATCCTAACCCTAACCCTAACCCTAACACAAACCCTAAACCTAACCCCAACCCTTAACCTAACCCTAACCCTAAAACTAACCCAAACCGCAACCCTAAACCTAAACGAAACCTAACCCGAACCCAAATCCTGATCTTAATTCTAACCCTAAACCTAACCCTAACCCTATCCCAAACCCTAAGCCTAACCCTAACCCTATCCCAAACCCTAACCCTAACCCTAACACTAACCCTAACCCTAACCCTAACCCTAAGCCAAATCCAAACCCTAACCCTAACCCTAACTCTCACTCTAACACTAACCCAAACCCAAACCCTAGCCCTATGAGAAACCATAACCCAAACCCTAGCCCTAACCCAAAACCTACCCCTCACCAAAACCCTAACCCTAAGTCGAACCCTAATACTTACCCTAAACCCTAACCCTAACCCTAACCCTAACCCTAATCCTAATCTTAACCCTAACCCTAACCCTAACCCTAACGCAAACCATAACACAAACCCTAACCCTAAACCTAACCATAATCCTAACCCTAACCTTAACCCTAACCCAAAACCAAACGCTAACACTAACCCTAAGCCTAACCCTAACCCTAACCATAAACTTAACCCTAACCCAATCCCTAACCCTAACCCTAACCCTAAACCTAACCCTAACAATAACCCAAATGCTAACCCTAACCCTAACCCTAACCCAATCCCAAACCCTAATCTTAACTCTAACCCTAATCCTAAACCTACCCATAACGCTAATCCTAACCCAAACCCTAACCCTAACCCTAACTCTATCCCTAACCCTAACCCAAACGCTAACCCTAAACCTAACCATAAACCTAACCCTAACCCAAACCCAAAACCTAATCTTCACTATAACACTAACCTTATCCCTAACCCTAAGCCTAAACCTAACCCTAACTCTAAACCAAACCCTAATCTTAACACTAACCCTGAACCTAACCCTTACCCAAACCCAAGCCCTAACCCAAACCCTAACTCTAACGCTGACCATAAGCCAAAAACAAAACCTAACCCTAATCCTAACCCTAACCCTAACCCTAACCCTAACTCAAAACCTAACCCTAACCCTAACCCAAATCCTAGCCCTAACCGTAACCCTAAACCTTACCATAACCGTATTCCTAACCCCTAAACCTAACCCTAACCCTAACCCTAACCCAAACCCTAATCCTAACCCTAACCCTAACCATAACCCTAACCCTAACCCTAACCCTAACCCAAACCTTAAACATAACCCTAACCCTAAACGTAATCCAAACCCAAACCCTAACTCTAACCTTAGATATAACCCTAACGCGAAACCTAACCCTGACCGTAACACTAACCCCTAACCGTAACCCTAACCCTAACCCTAACCCTAACATTAATCCTAACCCTATCGCAAACGTAACCCTAACACTAACCCGAATCCAAACCCTAATCCTAACCCTAACCCTAACCCTAGCACAAACCCTAAACCTAACCCCAACCCTTAACCTAACCCTAACACTAAAACTAACCCAAACCGTAACCCTAAATCTAACCGAAACCTAACCCTAACCCAAATCCTGATCTTAATTCTAACCCTAAACCTAACCCTAACCCTATCCCAAACCCTAAGCCTAACCCTAAGCCTAACCCAACCCTAACACTAACCCTAACCCTAACCCTAACACTAGTCCTATCCCAAACCCTAAGGCTAACCCTAACCCTAACCATAACTCTAACGCCTAACCCTAAACAAAACCCTAACCCTAACCCTAACCCTAAACCTTACCCTAATTGTAATCCTAGCACCTAACCCAAACCCTAACCCTAAACCTAACCCTAACCCAAACCCTAACCCTAAACCTAAGCCTAATCCTAACCCTAACCCTAACACAAACCCTAACCCTAACCATAACCGTAAACCTAACTCAAACCCAAACCCTAATCCTAACCCTAACCGTAACCCTAACCCAAACCCTAAACCTAAACGTAACCCTTAACCTAACCCTAACCCTAACCATAACCCTAATCCTAAACCTAACTCAAACGCAAAATTTAACCCTAA
>CM069546.1:58802581-58805081 GCA_035773235.1 Eospalax fontanierii | reverse complement strand
CTAACCCTAACCCAAATCCTAGCCCTAACCGTAACCCTAAACCTTACCATAACCGTATTCCTAACCCCTAAACCTAACCCTGACCCTAACCCTAACCCAAACCCTAATCCTAACCCTAACCCTAACTCTAACCCTAACCCTAACCCAAACCTTAAACATAACCCTAACCCTAAACGTAATCCAAACCCAAACCCTAACCCTAACCTTAGATATAACCCTAAGGCGAAACCTAACCCTGACCGTAACCCTAACCCCTAACCGTAACCCTAACCCTAAGATTAATCCTAACCCTATCGCAAACGTAACCCTAACCCTAACCCGACTCCAAACCCTAATCCTAACCCTAACCCTAACCCTAACACAAACCCTAAACCTAACCCCAACCCTTAACCTAACCCTAACCCTAAAACTAACCCAAACCGTAACCCTAAATCTAACCGAAACTTAACCCTAACCCAAATCCTGATCTTAATTCTAACCCTAAACCTAAACCTAACCCTATCCCAAACCCTAAGCCTAACCCTAAGCCTAACCCAAACCCTAACACTAACCCTAACCCTAACCCTAACACTAGTCCTATCCCAAACCCTAAGGCTAACCCTAACCCTAACCATAACTCTAACGCCTAACCCTAAACAAAACCCTAACCCTAACCCTAACCCTAAACCTTACCCTAATCGTAATCCTAGCACCTAACCCTAAACCTAACCCTAACCCTAAACCTAACACAAACCCTAACCCTAAACCTAAGCCTAATCCTAACCCTAACCCTAACCCAAACCCTAACCCTAACCATAACCGTAAACCTAACTCAAACCCAAACCCTAATCCTAACCCTAACCGTAACCCTAACCCAAACCCTAAACCTAAACATAACCCTTAACCTATCCCTAACACTAACCATAAACCTAATCCTAAACCTAACTCAAACCCAAACTCTAACCCTAACCCTAACCCTAACGCAAACCCAAACCCTAACCCTAACCCTAACCCTAAAACTGACCCTAACCCTAACCCTAACACCTAACCCTTACCCTAACCGTAACCCTAACCATAACATTAATCCTAACCCTAACCCAAACGTAACCCTAACCCGAATCCAAACCCTAATCCTTACCCTAACCCTAACGCTAACACAAACCCTAAACCTAACCCCAACCCTTAACCTAACCCTAACACTAAAACTAACCCAAACCGTAACCCTAAACCTAAATGAAACCTAACCCTAACCCAAATCCTGATCTTAATTCTAACCCTAAACCTAACCCTAACCCTATCCCAAACCCTTAGCCAAACCCTAACCCTATCCCAAACCCTAACCCTAACCCTAACCCTAACCCTAACCCTAACCCTAACCCAAATCCAAACCCTAACCCTAACCCTAACTCTCACTCTAACACTAACCCAAACCCAAACTCTAGCCCTATGAGAAACCATAACCCAAACCCTAGCCCTAAACCAAACCCTACCCCTCACCCAAACCCTAACCCTAAGTCTAACCCTAATACTTACCCTAAACCCTAACCCTAACCCTAACCCTAACCCTAATCCTAATCCTAACCCTTACCCTAACCCTAACCCTAACCCTAACGCAAACCATAACACAAACCCTAACCCTAAACCTAACCATAATCCTAACCCTAACCTTAACCCTAACCCAAACCCAAACGCTAATACTAACCCTAACCCTAACCCTAACCATAAACTTAACCCTAACCCAATCCCTAACCCTAACCCTAACCCTAACCCTAAACCTAACCCTAACCCTAACCCTAACCCTAGCCCTAACCCAAACCCCACCCCTTACCCAAACCCTAACCCTAAGCCTAACACTAACCCTGACCCTAACCCTAACCCTAACCCTAACCCTAACCCTAACCCTAACCCTAACCCTAACCCTAACCCAATCCCTAACCCTAACCCTAACCCTAAACCTAACCCTAACCCTAACCCAAATGCTAACCCTAACCCTAACCCTAACCCAATCCCAAACCCTAATCTTAACTCTAACCATAATCCTAAACCTAACCCTAACGCTAATCCTAACCCAAACACTAACCCTAACCCTAACTCTATCCCTAACCCTAACCCAAACGCTAACCCTAAACCTAACCATAAACCTAACCCTAACCCAAACCCAAAACCTAATCTTAACTATAACACTAACCTTATCCCTAACCCTAAGCCTAAACCTAACCCTAACTCAAAACCAAACCCTAATCTTTACACTAAACCTGAACCTAACCCTTACCCAAACCCAAGCCCTAACCCAAACCCTAACTCTAATGCTGACCATAACCCAAAAACAAGACCTAACCCTAATCCTAACCCTAACCCAAACCCAAACCCTAATTCTAACACTAACCCTAACCCTAAACCTAAGCCTAAACCAAACAAAAAACCCTAATTCTAACCCTAACCCTAATGCAAACCATAACCCTAACCCTAATCATAACCCTAAACCCCACCCTAACCCTAACCTTAACCCTAACCCTAACCC
>CM069546.1:58785081-58792581 GCA_035773235.1 Eospalax fontanierii | reverse complement strand
AGCCCTAACCCAAACCCTACCACTCACCCAAATCCTAACACTAAGCCTAACCGTAACGCTTAACCTAACCCCTAAAACTAACCCTAACGCAAACCCTAACACAAACCCTAACCCTAAACCTAGCCCTAACACTAACACTAATCTTAACCCTAACCCAAAGCCAAACAATAACACTAACCCTAACCCTAACCCTAACCCTAGCCCTATCCCTAAACGTAACCTTAACCAAACCAAAACTCTAACCCAAACCCTAACACAATCGCTAACCTTAAAACTAACCCTAACCCAAACCCTAACCCTAACCATAAACTTAACCCTAACGCAATCCCGAACCCTAACCCTAACCCTAACCCTAACCCAAAACCTAACCCTAACCCTAACCCAAATCCTAGCCCTAACCGTAACCCTAAACCTTATCATAACCGTATTCCTAACCCCTAACCCTAACCCTAACCCTAACCCTAACCAAAACCCTAATCCTAACCCTAACCCTAACCCTAACCCTAACCCTAACCCAAACCTTAAACATAACCCTAACCCTAAACGTAATCCAAACCCAAACCCTAACCCTAACCCTAGATATAACCCTAACGCGAAACCTAATCCTGACCGTAACACTAACCCCTAAACCTAACACTAAATCTAACCTTAACCCTAACCGTAACCCTAAACCAAACCCTAACCCTAACCCTAACCCTAAACCTAACCCTAACCCAATCCCTAACCCTAACCCTAACCCTAACCCCAACCCTAAACCAAACCCTAACCCTAACCCTAACCCAAACCGTAACCCTAACACTAACTTTAACCCTAAACCTTAAACTAACCCTAATCCTAACCCCCAAACCTAACTCTAAACCTAACCCTAACCCTAACCATAACCCTAACCCAAACCCTAACCCTAACCATAACCCTAATCCTAAACCTAACTCAAACCCAAACTCTAACCCTAACCCTAACCCTAAACCTAATGCAAACCCAAACCCTAACCCTAACCCTAACACTAAAACTGACCCTAACCCTAACCCTAACCGTAACCCTAACCCTAACATTAATCCTAACCCTAACGCAAACGTAACCCTAACCCTAACCCGAATCCAAACCCTAATCCTAACCCTAACCCTAACCCTAACACAAACCCTAAACCTAACCCCAACCCTTAACCTAACCCTAACCCTAAAACTAACCCAAACCGTAACCCTAAACCTAACCGAAACCTAACCCTAACCCAAATCCTGATCTTAATTCTAACCCTAAACCTAACCCTAACCCTATCCCAAACACTAAGCCTAACTCTAAGCCTAACCCAAACCCTAACACTTACCCTAACCCTAACCCTAACACTAGTCCTATCCCAAACCCTAAGGCTAGCCCTAACCCTAACCATAACTCTAACGCCTAAACCTTATCCCTAACCTGAACCATAACCCTAACCCTAACCCTAACCCAAACCCTAAACCTAACCCTAACCCTAAACCTAACCCTAACCCGAACCTAAACAATAACCCTAACCATAACCCTAAACCTAACACTAACCCAATCCCAAACCCTAATCATAACTCTAACCCTAACCCTAAACCTAACCCTAATGTTAACCCAAACCCAAAGCCTAAACCTAAACCTAAACCTAACCCTAACCCCAAGCCAAACGCTAATCCTAACCCTAAACTTAAACCTAACCCTAAACCAAAGCCAAACCCTAATCTTAAGTTTAACCCTAACCCTATCTCTAACCCTAACCCTTACACAAACCCAAACCCTAACCCTAACCCTAACCCTAACCCTAACCCTAACCCAAAACCTATACCTAACCCTATCCCAAACCCAGTCCCTATCCCTAACCCTAACTGAAACGCTTAACCTAACCCTAAGCCAAAACCGAAGCCAAACCCGAACCCCAACTCTATCCCTAACACTAGCCCTAGCCCAAATCCTAAACTTAACACTAACCCTAACCCTAAACCTAACCCTAAACCAAAACCCAACACTAACCCTAACCCTAACCCCTAACCTCTAACCCTAACCCTATCACGAATCCTAACCCTACCCTATTGCTAACCCAAACCAAAACCCTAACCCTAAACCTAACCGAAACCCTAACCCTAACCCTAACCCTAACCCTAACCCAAACACTAACCCTAACCCTAACCCTAACACTAACACTAGCCCTAGCCCAAACCCTAAACTTAACCCTAACCCTAACCCTAACCCTAACCCTAACCCTAATCCAAACCCTAACGCTAACCCTAACTTTCACTCTAACGCTAACCCAAACCTAAACCCTAACCCTATGAGAAACCATAACCCAAACCCTAGCCCTAACCCAAACCCTACCCCTCACCCAAACCCAGACCCTAACCCTAAACGTAATCCAAGCCCAAACCCTAACCCTAATGCAAACCATAACAAAAACCCTAACCCTAAACCTAACCATAATCCTAACCCTAACCTTAACCCTAACCCAAACTCAAACCCTAACACTAAACCTAACCCTAACCCTAACCCTAATTCCGAAGCCCTAACCCTAACCTTAACCCTAACCCTAAACCTAACCATAACCCAAACCCTAACCCTAAACGTAATCCAAGCCCAAACCTAATCCTAAACCTAAATACAACCCTAACGCAAACCCTAACCCTAACCGTAACCCTAACCCTAACGCTAACCCAATCCCAAACCCTAAACTTAACTGTAACCCTAACCCTAAACCTAACCCTAACCCTAACCTTAACGCAAACACAAACCTAAACCCTAACCCTCACCCTGATCCTAACATTAACCCTAACCCTAACCCTAACCCTAACCCAAACCCTAACACTAACCGTAACGCTAATCCTAACCGTAAACCTAACCCTACCCAAACCCCAACCCTAACCCTAAACCTAACCCTAACCCTAACCGTAATCCAAGCCCAAACCCTAACCCTAATCCTAAACATAACCCTAAGGCAAACCCTAACCCTAACCATAACCCTAACACTAACACTAACCCAATCCCAAACCCTAATCTTAACTGTAACCCTAACCCTAACTCTAAACCTAACCCAAACGCTAACCCTAACCCTAACCCTAACCCAAACCCTAACCCTAAACCTAACCCTAACCCTAACCGTAACACTAACCCTAACCCTAACACAAACCCAAACCATAAACATAACCCTAACCCTAAACGTAATCCAAGCCCAAAACCTAAACCTAATCCTAAACATAACCCTAACACAAACCCTAACCCTAACCGTAACCCTAACCCTAACACTAACCCAATCCCAAACCCGAATCTTAACTGTAACCCTAACCTTAACTCTAAACCTAACCAAAACGCTAACCCTAACCCTAACCCAAACCAAACCCTAATCATAACTCTAAGTCTAACCCTATCCCTAATCCTAACCTTTTCCAAACCCAAACCCTAACACTAACCCTAACACAAACCCTAACCCTAAACTTAACCCTAACCCAAACCCTAACCCTAACCCTAAACCTAACCCTAACACAATCCCTAACCCTAACCCTAACCCTATCCCCAACCCTAAACCAAACCCTAACCCTAACCATAACACAAACCGTAACCCTAACCCGAACTTTAACCCTAATCCTTACCCTAACCCTAATCCTAACCCCTAACCCTAACCCTAAACCTAACCCTAACCCAAACCCTAACCCTAAACCTAACCCTAACCCTAACCGTAACACCAACCCTAACCCTAACACAAACCCAAACCATAAACATAACCCTAACCCTAAGCGTAATCCAAGCCCAAAACCTAAACCTAATCCTAAACATAACCCTAACACAAACCCTAACCCTAACCCTAACCCTAACCCTGACTCAAACCCAAACCCTAACCCTAACCCTAAACCTAACACAAACCCAAACCCTAACCCTAACCCCAACCCTAAACCTGAACCTAACCCTAACCCTAACCCCTAAAACTAACTCTAACCCAAACCTAATCCTAACCCTAACCCTACCCCTAACCCTAACCCAAACCCTAAACCTAACCCCAACCCTTAACCTAAACCTAACCCTAAAACTAACACAAACCGTAACCCTAAACCTAATGGAAACCTAACCCTAAAACAAATCCTGATCTTAACTCTAACCCTAAAACTAACCCTAACCCTAACCCAAACCCTAAGCCTAACCCTAACACTAACACAAACCCGAACACTAACCCTAACCCTAACCCTAACACTAGCCCTATCCCAAACCCTAAGCTTAACCTTAACCTAACCCTAACTCTAACGCCTAACACCTAAGCCTAACCCAAACCATAACAATAACCCTAACCCTAACGCAACCCAAACCCAAACCCTAAACCTAACCCTAAACCTAACCCTAACCCAAACCCAATCCCTAATCTTAACCCTAACCCTAACAATAACCCTAACCCTAACGCTAACCCAAACCCAAACCCTAACCCTAACCCTCACCCTAACCCTTACACTAAGCCTAACCATAAACCTTACCCTAACCGTAATCCTAACCCCTAACCCTAAACCTAACCTAACCCTAACCCTAACCGTAACCCTAACCCAAACCCTAACCCTAACCCTAAAACTAAACCTGACTCAAACCCAAACCCTAACCCTAAGCCTAACCCTAACGCAAAACCAATCGGGAACCCTATCCCTAACACTAAAACTGACCCTAACCCTAACCCTAACCCCTAAACCTAACGGTAACCGTAACCCTAACCCTAACATTAACCCTAACCCTATTCCTAAACCTAACCCAAACCCTAAGATTAACCCAAACCCTAACCATAAACATAACCCTAACCCAAACATTAACAATAACCCTAACCCTAACCCTAACACAAACCCTAACCCTAAAGCTAACCCTAACCCTAACCTTAAACCGAACCCTAACCCTTACCCTAACCCAAACTCTAACCCTACCCTTAATCAAAACCTAACCCTAACACAAAACTGAACCCTAACCCAAACCCAAACCCTAACCCTAACCCTAACGCACCCCCAAACCATAACCCTAACCCTAACCCTAACCCTAACCCTAACCCAAACGTAACCCTAACCCTAACTCTAACCCAAACCCTAATCCTAACCCTAAGCCTAACCCTAACCCAAACCCTAAACCTAACCCCAACCCTTAACCTAAACCTAACCCTAAAACTAACACAAATCGTAACCCTAAACCTAATGGAAACCTAACCCAATCCCAAACCCTAATCTTAACTCTAACCCTAATCCTAAACCTAACTCTAACGCTAATCCAAAGCCAAACCCTAATTCTAACCCTAACCCTAACCCTAACCCAAACGCTAACCCTAAACCTAACCCTAACCCAAACGAAAAACCTAACCTTAACTCTAACCCTAAACTTTTCCCTAATCCTAACTCTAAACCTAACCCTAACTCAAACCCAAACCCTAAACTTAACACTAACCCTAAACCTAACCTTTCCCCAAACCCAAGCCCTAACCCTAACCCTAACTCTAACGCTGATCATAACCCAAAAAGAAAACCTAACCCTAACCCTAACCCTAACCCTAAATCTAACCCTAACCCTAACCCAAATGCTAACACTAACCTTAACCCTAACCCAATCCCAAAACCTAATCATAACTCTAACCCTAATCCTAAACCTAACCCTAACGCTAATCCAAACCCAAACCCTAAACCTAACCGTATCCCTAACCCTAACCTTAACCCTAACCCTAACCCAAACCCTAACCCTAACCCTAACCCTTACCCTAAACCTAACCCTCACCCTAACCCTAACCCTAACCCAAACCCTAACCCTAACCCTAACCCTAAACGTAATCGAAACCTAAACCCTAACCCTAACCCTAACCATAACCCTATCGCAAACCCTAAACCTAACCCTAACCCAAACACTAACCCAATCCCAAAACCTAATCTTAACACTAACACTAACCCTAAACCTCACCCTAACGCTAAATCAAACCCAAAACCTAACCCTAAACCTAACCCTTACCCTAACCCTAACGCTAACCCAAACCCTAACCCTAAACCGAACCATAACCCTAATCCTAAGCCAAACGCTAAACCTAACCCTAACCCTTACCCTAACCCTAACCCAAACCAAAACCCTAATCTTAACTCTAACCCTAACCCTATCCCTAACACTAACGTTTACCAAACCAAAACTCTAACCCTAACCCTAACACAATCCCTAAACTTAAACCCAACCCTAACCCAAACCCTAACCCTAACCCTAAACTTATCCCTAACCCAATCCCTAACCCTAACCCTAACCCTAACCCTATCGCAAACCCAAACCAAAACCCTAACCCTAACCCTAACCCTAAACCTAACCGAAATCCTAACCCTAACCCTAACCCTAACCCAAACACTAACCCTAATCCTAACCCTCAACCTAACACTAGCCCTAGCCCAAACCCTAAACTTAACCCTAACCCTAACCCTAACCCTGACCCAAACCCTAATCCTAACCCTAACTCTCACTCTAACGCTAACCCAAACCCAAACCCTAACCCTATGAGAAACCATAACCCAAACCCTAGACCTCACCCAAACCCTGACACTAAGCCTAACCCTAACACTTACCCAAACCCCTAACCCTAACACTAACACAAACCCTAACACAAACCCTAACACTAAACCGAACCACAATCCTAACCCTAACCTTAACCCTAACCCAAACTCAAACCCTAACACTAACCCTAATCCTAACCCTAACCCTAATCCCGAAGCCCTAACCTTAACACTAACCCTAACCCTAACCCGAAACCTAAACCTTACTCTAACCAAAACTCTAACGCTACCCTTACCCAAAACCTAACACTAACCCTACCCGTAACCTTAACCCTAACCCAAACCCAAACACTAACACTAACCCTAACCCTAAACCTAAACCTAAACCTAACCCAAACTCTAACCCTAAACCTAACCCAAACCCAAACCCTAACCCTAACCCTAACCCTATCCCTAACCCTAACCCTAACGATAAACCTAACCCTAACCCAAACCCAAAACCTAATCTTAACTCTCACACTACCCTTATCCCTAACCCTAAGCCTAAACCTCACCCTAACTCAAAACCAAACCCTAATCTTAACACTAACCCTGAACCTAACCCTTACCCAAACCCAAGGCCTAACCCTAAACCTAACTCTAACGCTGACCATAACCCAAAAACAAAACCTAACCCTAATCCTAAACCTAACCCAAACCCAAACCCTAATCCTAACACTAACCCTAACCCTAAACCTAAGCCTAAACCAAACAAAAAACCCTAATTCTAACCCTAACCCTAACGCAAACCCTAACCCTAACCCTAATCCTAACCCTAAACCCCACCCTAACCCTAACCTTAACCCTAACCCTAAACCAAACCCTAACCCTAACCCTAACCCTTACCCTTAACCGAAACCTAACCCTAACCCTAACCCAAACCCTAAACATAACCCTAACCCTAAACATAATCGAAAACTAAACCCTAACCCAAACCATAACCATAACCCTATCGCAAACCCTAACCCTAACACTAACC
>CM069546.1:58775081-58780081 GCA_035773235.1 Eospalax fontanierii | reverse complement strand
TAATCTTAACTCTAACCCTAATACTAAACCTACCTCTAACGCTAATCCAAACCCAAACCCTAACTCTAACCCTAACCCTAACCCTAACCCAAACGCTAACCCTAAACCTAACCCTAACCCAAACGAAAAACCTAACCTTAACTCTAACCCTAACCTTTACCCTAATCCTAACTCTAAACCTAACCCTAACTCAAACCCAAACCCTAAACTTAACACTAACCCTAAACCTAACCCTTACCCAAACCCAAGCCCTAATCCTAACCCTAACTCTAACGCTGATCATAACCCAAAAAGAAAACCTAACCCTAACCCTAACCCTAACCCTAACCCTAACCCTAAATCTAACCCTAACCCTAACCCAAATGCTAACACTAACCTTAACCCTAACCCAATCCCAAAACCTAATCATAACTCTAAACCTAATCCTAAACCTAACCCTAACACTAATCCAAGCACAAACCCGAAACCTAACCGTATCCCTAACCCGAACCTTAAACCTAAACCTAACCCAAACCCTAACCCTAACCCTAACCCTTACCCTAAACCTAACCCTAACCCTAACCCTAACCCAAACCCTAACCATAACCCTAACCCTAAACGTAATCGAAACCTAAACCCTAACCCTAACCATAACCATAACCCTATCGCAAACCCTAACCCTAACCCTAACCCAAACACTAACCCAATCCCAAAACCTAATCTTAACTCTAACACTAACCCTAAACCTCACCCTAACGCTAAATCAAACCCAAAACCTAACCCTAACCCTAACCCTTAACCTAACCCTAACGCTAACCCAAACCCTAAACCTAAACCGAACCATAACCCTAATCCTAATCCAAACGCTAAACCTAACCCTAACCCTTACCCTAACCCTAACCCAAACCAAAACCCTAATCGTAACTCTAACCCTAACCCTATCCCTAACACTAACGTTTACCAAACCAAAACTGTAACCCTAACCCTAACACAATCCCTAAACTTAAACCCAAACCTAACCCAAACCCTAACCCTAAACCTAAACTTAACCCTAACCCAAACACTAACCCCAACCATAACCCTAAACCTTACCCTAACCGTAATCCTAAACCCTAACCCTAACCCTAAACCTAACCCTAACCCAAACCATAATACTAACCCTAACCCTAACCCTAACCCAAACCCTAACCCTAACCCTAACCCTAAACCTTACCCTAACCGTAAACCTAACTCCTAACCGTAACCCTAAACCTAACCCTAACCCTAACCCTAACCCTAAACCTAAAACTAAGCCAAAAGCTAATCCTAACCCAAAACCTGAACCTAACACTAACCCAAAAACAAACACTAATTTTAAGTCTAACCCTAACCCTATCCCTAACCCTAACACTTATCCAAACCCAAACCCTAACCCTAACCCGAACCCTAACCCTAACCCAAACCCTAAACCTTACCCTAACACAAACCCTACCGCAAACCCTAACCCTAACTGAAACCCTAAACCTAACCCTAAGCCAAACCCTAACACAAACCCTAACCGTAACCCTAACCCTAACCCTAACCCTAAACCTAACCCTAACCCAAACCCTAACACTAACCCTAACCCTAACACCTAACCTCTAACCCTAACCCTATCACAAACCCTAACCCTAACCCTAACCCTAACCCTATCGCAAACCCAAACCAAAACCCTAACCCTAACCCTAACCCTAAACCTAACCGAAATCCTAACCCTAACCCTAACCCTAACCCAAACACTAACCCTAATCCTAACCCTCACCCTAACACTAGCCCTAGCCCAAACCATAAACTTAACCCTAACCCTAACCCTAACCCTGACCCAAACCCTAATCCTAACCCTAACTCTCACTCTAACGCTAACCCAAACCCAAACTCTAACCCTATGAGAAACCATAACCCAAACCCTAGACCTCACCCAAACCCTGACACTAAGCCTAACCCTAACACTTACCCAAACCCCTAACCCTAACACTAACACAAACCCTAACACTAAACCGAACCACAATCCTAACCCTAACCTTAACCCTAACCCAAACTCAAACCCTAACACTAACCCTAATCCTAACCCTAACCCTAATCCCGAAGCCCTAACCTTAACACTAACCCTAACCCTAACCCAAAACCTAAACCTTACTCTAAACAAAACTCTAATGCTACCCTTACCCAAAACCTAACACTAACCCTACCCGTAACCTTAACCCTAACCCAAACCCAAACACTAACACTAACCCTAACCCTAAACCTAAACCTAAACCTAACCCAAACTCTAACCCTAAACCTAACCCAAACCCAAACCCTAACCCTAACCCTAACCCTAAATCCTAACCCCTAACCCTAATCCTAACCCGAACCATAACAATAACCGTAACCCTAACCCTAACGCAAACCCTAACCCTAACCCTAACCCTAAACCTAACTCTAACCCTAACCCAAATGCTAACCCTAACCCTAACCCTAACCCAATCCCAAACCCTAATCTTAACTCTAACTCTACTTCTAAACCTAACCCTAACGCTAATCCTAACCCAAACCCTAACCCTAACCCTAACCCTATCCCTAACTCTAACCCTAAAGATAAACCTAACCCTAACCCAAACCCAAAACCTAATCTTAACTATAACACTAACCTTATCCCTAACCCTAAGCCTAAACCTAACCGTAACTCAAAACCAAACCCTAATCTTAACACTAACCCTGAACCTAACCCTTACCCATACCCAAGGCCTAACCTTAACCCTAACTCTAACGCTGACCATAACCCAAAAACAAAACCTAACCCTAATCCTAAACCTAACCCAAACCCAAACCCTAATCCTAACACTAACCCTAACCCTAAACCTAAGCCTAAACCAAACAAAAAACCCTAATTCTAACCCTAACACTAACGCAAACCCTAACCCTAACCCTAATCCTAACCCTAAACCCCACCCTAACCCTAACCTTAACCCTAACCCTAACCCAAACCCTAACCCTAACCCTAACCCTTACCCTTAACCGAACCCTAACCCTAACCCTAACCCAAACCCTAAACATAACCCTAACCCTAAACATAATCGAAACCTAAACCCTAACCCAAACCATAACCATAACCCTATCGCAAACCCTAACCCTAACACTAACCCAATCCCAAACCCTAATCTTAACTCTAACCCTAACCCTAAACCTCACCCTAACGCTAACCCAAAACCAAAACCTAACCCTAATCCTAAACCTAACCCTAACCATAACCCTAACCCAAAAGCTAACCCTAACCCTAACCCTTACCCTAACCCTAACTCAAACCCAAACCCTAATACTAACCCTAACCCGAACCCTAACCCAAAACTTAAACATAACCCTAACCCTAAACGGAATCCAAACCCAAACCCTAACCCTAACCCTAGATATAACCCTAACGCGAAACCTAACCCTGACCGTAACACTAACCCCTAAACCTAACACTAAACCTAACCTTAACCCTAACAGTAACCCTAAACCAAACCCTAACCCTAACCCTAACCCTAAACCTAACCCTAACCCAATCCCTAAACCTAACCCTAACCGTAAACCCAACCCTAAACCAAACCCTAACCCTAACCCTAACCCAAACCGTAACCCTAACACTAACTTTAACCCTAAACGTTACACTAACCCTAATCCTAACCCCTAAACCTAACTCTAAACCTAACCCTAACCCTAACCATAACCCTAACCCAAACCCTAAACCTAACCATAACCCTAATCCTAAACCTAACTCAAACCAAACACTAACCCTAACCCTAACCCTAAACCTAACGCAAACCCAAACCCTAACCCTAAACCTAAAACTGACCCTAACCCTAACCCTAACGCTTAACCCTAATCCTAACCATAACCCTAACCCTAAGATTAATCCTAACCCTAAGGCAAACGTAACCCTAACCCTAACCCGAATCCAAACCCTAATCCTAACCCTAATCCTAACCCTAACACAAACCCTAAACCTAACCCCAACCCTTAAACTAACCCAAACCGTAACCCTAACCCAAACCCTATCCCTAACCCTAACCCTAACTGAAACCCTAACCCTAACCCTAAGCCAAACCCTAACCCTAACCATAACCATAACACTAGCCCTAGCCCAAATCCTAAATTTAACACTAACCCTAACCCTAACCCTAACCCTAACCTAAAACCCAACACTAAACCTAACCCTAACCACTAACCTCTAACCCTAACCCTATCACGAACCCTAACCCAAACCATAACCCTACCCTATCGCTAACCCAAACCAAAACCCTAACCCTAACCCTAACCCTAAACCTAACCGAAACCCTAACCCTAAACCTAACCCTAACCCTAACCCTAACCCTAACCCAAACACTAACCCTAACCCTAACCCTAACACTAACACTAGCCCTAGCCCAAACCCTAAACTTAACCCTAACCCTAACCCTAACCCTAACGCTAATCCAAACATTAACCCTAACCATAACTCTCACTCTAACGCTAACCCAAACCCAAACCCTAACCCTATGAGAAACCATAACCCAAACCCTAGCCCTAACCCAAACCCTACCCCTCACCCAAACACAGACCCTAACCCTAAACGTAATTCAAGCCCAAACCCTAACCCTAACGCAAACCATAACAAAAACCCTAACCCTAAACCTAACCATAATCCTAACCCTAACCTTAACCCTAACCCAAACCCAAACCCTAACACTAACCCTAACCCTAACCCTAATCCCGAAGCCCTAACCCTAACCTTAACGCTAACCCTAAACCTAACCCTAACACAAACCCTAACCCTAACCATAACCCTAACCCTAACCCTAAACGTAATCCAAGCCCAAACCTAATCCTAACCCTAAATGTAACGCTAACGCAAACCCTAACCCTAACCGTAACCCTAACCCTAACACTAACCCAATCCTAAACCCTAAACTTAACTGTAACCCTAACCCTAAACCTAACCCTAACCCTAACCCTAACGCAAACCCAAGCCCAAACCCTAACCCTAACCCTAAACCTAACCCTAA
>CM069546.1:58712581-58767581 GCA_035773235.1 Eospalax fontanierii | reverse complement strand
CTAACCATAACCCAATCCCAAACCCTAATCTAAACTCTAACCCTAATCCTAAACCTAACCCTAACGCTAATCCTAACCCAAACCCTAACCCTAACCATAACCCTAATCCTAAACTTAAATCAAATCCAAATTCTAACCCTAACCCTAACCCTAAACCTAACGCAAACCCAAACCCTAACCCTAACCCTAAAACTGACACTAACACTAACACTAATCACTATACCTAACCCTAACCGTAGCCCTAATCCTAACATTAATCCTAACACTACCCCAAATGTAACCCTAACCCTAACCCGAATCTAAACCCTAATCCTAACCCTAACCCTAACCCTAAAACTAACCCAATCCCAAAACCTAATCTTAACACTAACCCTAACACTAAACCTCACCCTAACGCTAAATCAAACCCAAAACCCAACCCTAACCCTAACCCTTACCCTAAACCTAACGCTAACCCAAACCCTAACCCTAAACCGAACCATAACCCTAATCCTAACACAAACCCTAAACATAACCCCAACCCTTAACCTAACCCTAACCCTAAAACTAACACAAACCGTAACCCTAAACCTAACCGAAACCTAACCCTAACCCAAATCCTGATCTTAATTCTAATCCTAAACCTAACCCTAACCGTAACCCAAACCCTAAGCCTAAACCTAAGCCTAACCCAAACCCCAACACTAACCCTAACCCTAACCCTAACACTAGCCCTATCCCAAACCCTAAGGCTAACCCTAACCCTAACCATAACTCTAACGCCTAACCCCTAACCCTAACCCGAACCATAACCATACCCCTAACCCTAACCCTAACCCTAACCCAAACCCTAAACCTAACCCTAACGCTAAACCTAACCCTAACCCGAACCCAAACAATAACCCTAACCCTAACCCTAAACCTAACACTAACCCAATCCCAAACCCTAATCATAACTCTAACCCTAACCCTAAACCTAACCCTAACGCTAACCCAAACCCAAAGCCTAAACCTAAACCTAAACCTAACCCTAACCCTAAGCCAAACGCTAATCCTAACCCTAAACTAAAACCTAACCCTAAACCAAAGCCAAACCCTAATCTTAAGTCTAACCCTAACCCTATCTCTAACCCTAACCCTTAGACAAACCCAAACCCTAAATCTAACCCTAACCCTAACCCTAACCCTAACACTAGCCCTAGCCCAAATCCTAAACTTATCCCTAACCCTAACCCTAAACCTAACCCTAACCCAAAACCCAACACTAACCCTAACCCTAACCCCTAACCTCTAACCCTAACCCTATCACGAACCCTAACCCTAACCATAACCCTACCCTATCGCTAACACAAACCAAAACCCTAACCCTAACCCTAACCCTAAACCTAACCGAAACCCTAACCCTAACCCTAACCCTAACCCTAAACTTATCCCTAACCCTAACTCTAAACCTAACCCTAACTCAAACCCAAACCCTAAACTTAACATTAACCCTAAACGTAACCCTTACCCAAACCCAAGCCCTAACCCTAACCCTAACTCTAACGCTGATCATAACCCAAAAAGAAAACCTAACCCTAATCCTAACGCTAACCCACACCCAAACCCTAACCCTAACCCTAACCGTAACCCTAACCCTAACCCTAAACCTAATCCTAACCCTAACCCAAATGCTAACACTAACCCTAAACCTAACCCAATTCCAAAACCTAATCCTAACTCTAACCCTAATCCTAAACCTAACCCTAACGCTAATCCAAACCCAAACCCTAAACCTAACCGTATCCCTAACCCTAACCTTAACCCTAACCCTAATCCAAACCCTAACCCTAATCCTAACCCTTACCCTAAACCTAACCCTAACCCTAAGCCTAACCCAAACCCTAACCATAAACCTAACCCTAAACATAATCGAAACCTAAACCCTAACCCTAACCATAACCATAACCCTATCGCAAACCCTAACCCTAAACATAACCATAACACTAACCCAATCCCAAAACCTATTCTTAACTCTAACCCTAACCCTAAACCTCACCCTAACGCTAAATCAAACCCAAAACCTAACCCTCAACCGAAGCATAACCCTAATCCTAACCCAAACGCTAAACCTAATCCTAACTCTTACCCTAACCCTAACCCAAAACGAAACCCTAATCGTAATTCGAACCCTAACCCTATCCCTAACACTAACCTTACCCTAACCCTAACCCAAACGCTAACCCTAACCCTAACCATAAACCTAACCCTAACCCAAACCCAAAACCTAATCTTAACTATAAGACTAACCTTATCACTAACCTTAAGCCTACACCTACCCCTAACTCAAAACCAAACCCTAATCTTAACACTAACCCTGAACCTAACCCTTCCCCAAACCCAAGCCCTAACCCTAACCCTAACTCTAACGCTGAACATAACCCAAAAACAAAACCTAACCCTAAACCTAACCCTAACCCAAACCCAAACCCTAAACCTAACACTAACCCTAACCCTAACCCTCAGCCTAAACCAAACAAAAAACCCTAATTCTAACTCTAACCCTAACGCAAACTCTAACCCTAACCCTAATCGTAACCCTAAACCCCACCCTAACCCTAACCTTAACCCTAACCCTAACAAAAACCCTAACCGTAACCCTAACCCTTACCCTTAACCGAACCCTAACCCTAACCCTAACCCAAACCCTAACCATAACCCTAACCCTAAACATAATCGAAACCTAAACCCTAACTCAAACCATAACCATAACCCTATCGCAAACCCTAACCCTAACACTAACCCAATCCCAAACCCTAATCTTAACTCTAACCCTAACCCTAAACCTCACCCTAACGCTAACCCAAAACCAAAACCTAACCCTAACCCTAAACCTAACCCTAACCATAACCCTAAACCAAAAGCTAACCCTAACCCTAACCCTTACCCTAACCCTAATTCAAACCCAATCCCTAATCGTAACTCTAACCCTAACCCTATCACGAACCCTAACCCTAACCATAACCCTACCCTATCGCTAACACAAACCAAAACCCTAACCCTAAACCTAACCCTAAACCTAACCGAAAAACTAACCCTAACCCTAACCCTAACCCTAACCCTAACCCTAACCCTAAACTTATCCCTAACCCTAACTCTAAACCTAACCCTAACTCAAACCCAAACCCTAAACTTAACATTAACCCTAAACGTAACCCTTACCCAAACCCAAGCCCTAACCCTAACCCTAACTCTAACGCTGATCATAACCCAAAAAGAAAACCTAACCCTAATCCTAACGCTAACCCAAACCCAATTCTAACCCTAACCCTAACCGTAACCCTAACCCTAACCCTAAACCTAATCCTAACCCTAACCCAAATGCTAACACTAACCCTAAACCTAACCCAATTCCAAAACCTAATCATAACTCTAACCCTAATCCTAAACCTAACCCTAACGCTAATCCAAACCCAAACCCTAAACCTAACCGTATCCCTAACCCTAAACTTAACCCTAACCCTAATCCAAACCCTAACCCTAATCCTAACCCTTACCCTAAACCTAACCCTAACCCTAAGCCTAACCCAAACCCTAACCATAACCCTAACCCTAAACATAATCGAAATCTAAACCCTAACTCAAACCATAACCATAACCCTATCGCAAACCCTAACCCTAACACTAACCCAATCCCAAACCCTAATCTTAACTCTAAACCTAACCCTAAACCTCACCCTAACGCTAACCCAAAACCAAAACCTAACCCTAACCCTAAACCTAACCCTAACCATAACCCTAACCCAAAAGCTAACCCTAACCCTAACCCTTACCCTAACCCTAATTCAAACCCAAACCCTAATCGTAACTCTAACCCTAACCCTATCCCTAACCCTAACCTTTAGCAAACCAAAACTCTAACCCTAACACTAACACAATCCCTAACCTTAAACCTAACCCTAACCCAAACCCTAACCCTTACCCTAAACTTATCCCTAACCCAATCCCTAACCCTAACCCTAACCCTAACCCTAACCCCTAATCCTAACCCTAACCCAAACCCAAACCCTAACCTTAAACCTAACCCTAACCCAAACCCAAACCCTAACCTTAAACCTAACCCTAACCCTAACCCAAACCCTAACCCTAACCCTAACCCTAACCCAAACCAAAACCCTAACCCTAAACCTAACCCTAAACCTAACCGAAATCCTAACCCTAACCCTCACCCTAACCCTAACCCTAACCCTATCACGAACCCTAACCCTAACCCTAACACTAACACTAGCCCTAGCCCAAACCCTAAACTTAACCCTAACCCTAACCCTAACCCTAACCCTAAACCTAACCCTAATCCAAACCCTAACCCTAACCCTAACTCTCACTCTAACGCTAACCCAAACCCAAACCCTAACCCTATGAGAAACCATAACCCAAACCCTAGCCCTAACCCAAACCCTACCCCTCACCCAAACCCTGACCCTAAGTCTAACCCTAATACTTACCCTAACCCCTAAACCTAATCCTAACGCAAACCATAACCCAAAACCTAAACCTAATCCTAACCCTAACCCTAACCCTAACCCAAACGCTAACCCTAACCCTAACCCGAACACTAACCCTAACGCAAACCCAAACCCTAACCTCAACCCTAACGCTAAAACTGACCCTAACCCTAACACTAACCCCTAACCCTAAACCTAACCGTAACCCTAACCCTAACATTAATCCTAACCCTAACCCAAAGGTAACCCTAACCCTAAAC
The DNA here is from genome assembly GCA_035773235.1 of Eospalax fontanierii. Taxonomy (NCBI): domain Eukaryota; kingdom Metazoa; phylum Chordata; class Mammalia; order Rodentia; family Spalacidae; genus Eospalax; species Eospalax fontanierii. The sequence continues at coordinate 58,762,858 of CM069546.1, read as the reverse complement.
CGAATCCACACCCTAATCCTAACCCTAACCCTAACCCTAAAACAAACCCTAAACCTAACCCCAACCCTTAACCTAACCCTAACCCTAAAACTAACCCAAACTCTAACCCTAAACCTAACCGAAACCTAACCCTAACCCAAATCCGGATCTTAATTCTAACCCTAAACCTAACCCTAACCCTAACCCAAACCCAGCCTAACCCTAACCCTAACCCAAACACTAAAACTAACCCTAACCCTAACCCTAACACTAGCCCTATCCCAAAACCTAAGGCTAACCCTAACCCTAACCCTAACCCTAATTGCCTAACCCCTAACCCTAACACGAACCCAAGCAATAACCCTAACCCTAACCCTAAACCTAACACTAACCCAATCCCAAACCCTAATCATAACTCTAACCCTAACCCTAAACCTAACCCTAACGCTAACCCAAACCCAAAGCCTAAACCTAAACCTAAACCTAACCCTAACCCTAAGCCAAACGCTAATCCTAACCCTAAACTTAAACCTAACCCTAAACCAAAGCCAAACCCTAATCTTAAGTCTAACCCTAACCCTATCTCTAACCCTAACCCTTACACAAACCCAAACCCTAACCCTAACCCTAACCCTAACCCAAACCCTAAACCTAACCCTAACCCAAACCCTACCCCTAACCCTAACCCTAACTGAAACCCTAACTCTAACCCTAAGCCAAACCCTTAGCCAAACCCTAACCCTAACACTAGCCCTAGCCCAAATCCTAAACTTAACCCTAACCTTAACCCTAAACCTAACCCTAACCCAAAACCCAACACTAACCCTAACCCTAACCCCTAACCTCTAACTCTAACCCTATCACGAACCCTAACCCTAACCATAACCCTACCCTATCGCTAACCCAAACAAAAACCCTAACCCTACCCCTAACCCTAAACCTAACCGAAACCCTAACCCAAACACTAACCCTAACCCTAACACTAACACTAACACTAGCCCTAGCCCAAACCCTAAACTGAACCCTAACCCTAACCCTAACCCTAACCCTAATCCAAACCCTAACCCTAACACTAACACTAGCCCTAGTCCAAACCCTAAACTGAACCCTAACCCTAACCCTAACCCTAACCCTAATCCAAACCCTAACCCTAACCCTAACTCTCACTCTAACGCTAACCCAAACCCAAACCCTAACCCTATGAGAAACCATAACCCAAACCCTAGCCCTAACCCAAACCCTACCCCTCACCCAAACCCTGACCCTAAGTCTAACCCTAATACTTACCCTAAACCCTAACCCTAACCCTAACGCAAACCACAACACAAACCCTAACCCTAAACCTAACCATAATCCTAACCCTAACCTTAACCCTAACCCAAACCCAAACCCTAACACTAACCCTAACCCTAACCCTAACCCTAATCCCCAAACCCTACCCCTAACCCTAACCCTAACTGAAACCCTAACTCTAACCCTAAGCCAAACCCTAAGCCAAACCCTAACCATAACACTAGCCCTAGCCCAAATCCTAAACTTTACCCTAACCTTAACCCTAAACCTAACCCTAACCCAAAACCCAACACTAACCCTAACCCTAACCCCTAACCTCTAACTCTAACCCTATCACGAACCCTAACCCTAACCATAACCCTACCCTATCGCTAACCCAAACCAAAACCCTAACCCTAACCCTAACCCTAAACCTATTCGAAACCCTAACCCAAACACTAACGCTAAGCCAAGCACTAACACTAACACTAGCCCTAGCCCAAACCCTAAACTGAACCCTAAACCTAACCCTAACCCTAACCCTAATCCAAACCCTAACCCTAACACTAACACTAGCCCTAGTCCAAACCCTAAACTGAACCCTAACCCTAACCCTAACCCTAACCCTAATCCAAACCCTAACCCTAACCCTAACTCTCACTTTAACGCTAACCCAAACCCAAACCCTAACCCTATGAGAAACCATAACCCAAACCCTAGCCCTAACCCAAACCCTACCCCTCACCCAAACCCTGACCCTAAGTCTAACCCTAATACTTACCCTAAACCCTAACCCTAACCCTAACGCAAACCATAACACAAACCCTAACCCTAAACCTAACCATAATCCTAACCCTAACCTTAACCCTAACCCAAACCCAAACCCTAACACTAACCCTAACCCTAACCCTAACCCTAATCCCGAAGCCCTAACCCTAACCCTAACCCTAACCCTAACCTTAAACCTAACCCAAACCCAAACACTAACACTAACCCTAACCCTAAACCTAACCCTAACCCAAAACCTAACCCTAAGCCTAACCAAAACCCAAACCCTAACCCTAAACCTAATCCTAACCCAAACCCAAACCCTAACCCTAAACCTAATCCTAACCCTAACCGAAACCCTAAACCTAAGCCTAACCCTAACGCAAACACTAACACTAACCCTAACCCTAACCCTAACCCTAACACAAGCCCTATCCCAAACCCTAAACTTAACACTAACCCTAACCCTAACCCTAACACTAACCCTAACACTAACCCAAACCCTAACGCTAACCATAACGCTAACCCCTAACCCCTTACCCTAACCCTAACCTGAACCATAACAATAACCCTAACCCTAACGCTAACGTAAACCCTAACCCTAACCCTAACCCTAAACCTAACCCTAACCCTAACCCATATGCTAACCGTAACCCTAACCCTAACCCAAACACAAACCCTAATCTTAACGCTAACCCTAATCCTAAACCTAACGCTAATCCAAACACAAAACCTAACCCTAACCCTAACCCAAAGGCTAACCCTAAACCTAACCCTAAACCTAACCCTAACCCAAACCCAAAACCTAATCTTACCTCTAAGCCTAACCTTATCCCATACCCTAACCCTAAACCTAACCCTAACTCAAACCCAAACCCTAATCTTAACACTAACCCTAAACCTAAACCTAACCCTAAACCAAACCTAACCCTGAACGTAACCCTAAACCCTAATCCTAACCCTAAACCTAACATTAACCCTAACAGTAACCCAAACCCTAACCCCTAACCCTAACTCTAACCCAAACACTAAACATAACCGTCACCCTAACGCTAACCCAAACCTAAACCCTAACCCTAACCCAAACCCTAAACCTAACCCTAACCCTAACCCTAACCCTAACCCTAACCCAAACCCTAACCCTAACCCTAACCCTACACCCAACACTAACCCAATCCCAAACCCTAATCATAACTCTAACCCTAACCCTAAACCTAACACTAACCCAATCCCAAACCCTAATCATAACTCTAACCCTAACCCTAAACCTAACCCTAACGCTAACCCAAACCCAAAGCCTAAACCTAAACCTAAACCTAACCCTAACCCTAAGCCAAACGCTAATCCTAACCCTAAACTTAAACCTAACCCTAAACCAAAGCCAAACCCTAATCTTAAGTCTAACCCTAACCGTATCTCTAAACCTAACCCTTACACAAACCCAAACCCTAAACCTATCCCTAACCCTAACCCTAACCCTAACACTAGCCCTAGCCCAAATCCTAAACTTATCCCTAACCCTAACCCTAAACCTAACCCTAACCCAAAACCCAACACTAACCCTAACCCTAACCCCTAACCTCTAACCCTAACCCTATCACGAACCCTAACCCTAACCATAACCCTACCCTATCGCTAACACAAACCAAAACCCAAACCCTAACACTAACCCAAAACCTAACCGAAACCCTACACCTACCCCTTCCCCTAACCCTAAACTTATCCCTAACCCTAACTATAAACCTAACCCTAACTCAAACCCAAACCCTAAACTTAACATTAACCCTAAACGTAACCCTTACCCAAACCCAAGCCCTAACCCGAACCCTAACTCTAACGCTGATCATAACCCAAAAAGAAAACCTAACCCTAATCCTAACGCTAACCCAAACCCAAACCCTAACCCTAACCCTAACCCTAACCCTAACCCTAACCCTAACCCTAAACCTAATCCTAACCCTAACCCAAATGCTAACACTAACCCTAAACCTAACCCAATTCCAAAACCTAATCATAACTCTAACCCTAATCCTAAACCTAACCCTAACGCTAATCCAAACCCAAACCCTAAACCTAACCATATCCCTAACCCTAACCTTAACCCTAACCCTAATCCAAACCCTAACCCTAATCCTAACCCTTACCCTAAACCTAACCCTAACCCTAAGCCTAACACAAACCCTAACCATAAACCTAACCCTAAACATAATCGAAACCTAAAACCTAACCCTAACAATAACCATAACCCTATCGCAAACCCTAACCCTAAACATAACCATAACACTAACCCAATCCCAAAACCTATTCTTAACTCTTACCCTAACCCTAAACCACACCCTAACGCTAAATCAAACCCAAAACCTAACCCTCAACCGGACCATAACCCTAATCCTAACCCAAACGCTAAACCTAACCCTAACTCTTACCCTAACCCTAACCCAAAACGAAACCCTAATCGTAACTCGAACCCTAACCCTATCCCTAACACTAACCTTACCCTAACCCTAACCCAAACGCTAACCCTAACCCTAACCATAAACCTAACCCTAACCCAAACCCAAAACCTAATCTTAACTATAACACTAACCTTATCCCAAACCCTAAGCCTAAACCTAACCCTAACTCAAAACCAAACCCTAATCTTAACACTAATCCTGAACCTAACCCTTACCCAAACCCAAGCCCTAACCCTAACCCTAACTCTAACGCTGAACATAACCCAAAAACAAAACCTAACCCTAATCCTAACCTAACCCAAACCCAAACCCTAAACCTAACCCTAACCCTAACCCTAACCCTAAGCCTAAACCAAACAAAAAACCCTAATTCTAACCCTAACCCTAACGCAAACTCTAACCCTAACCCTAATCCTAACCCTAAACCCCACCCTAACCCTAACCTTAACCCTAACCCTAACCCTAACCCAAACCCTAGCCGTAACCCTAACCCTTACCCTAACCCAAACCCTAACCATAACCCTAACCCTAAACATAATCGAAACCTAAACCCTAACTCAAAACATAACCATAACCCTATCGCAAACCCTAACCCTAACACTAACCCAATCCCAAACCCTAATCTTAACTCTAACCCTAACCCTAAACCTCACCCTAATGCTAACCCAAAACCAAAACCTAACCCTAACCCTAAACCTAACCCTAACCATAACCCTAACCCAAAAGCTAACTCTAACCCTAACCCTAATTCAAACCCAAAACCTAATCGTAACTCTAACCCTAACCCTATCCCTAACCCTCACCTTTAGCAAACCAAAACTCTAACCCTAACACTAACACAATCCCTAACCTTAAACCTAACCCTAACCCAAACCCTAACCCTTACCCTAAACTTATCCCTAACCCAATCCCTAACCCTAACACTAACCCTAACCCTAACCCCTAATCCTAACCCTAACCCAAACCCAAACCCTAATCATAAACCTAACCCTAACCCAAACAAACCCTAACCTTAAACCTAACCCTAACCCTAACCCAAACCCTAACGCTAAACCTAACCCTAACCCAAACCAAAATCCTAACCCTAAACCTAACCGAGATCCTAACCGTAACCCTCAGCCTAACCCTAACCCTAACCCAAACACTAATCCTAACCCTAACCCTAACACTAACACTAGCCCTAGCCCAAACCCTAAACTTAACCCTAACCCTAACCCTAACCCTAACCCTAAACCTAACCCTAATCCAAACCCTAACCCTAACCCTAACTCTCACTCTAACGCTAACCCAAACCCAAACCCTAACCCTATGAGAAACCATAACCCAAACCCTAGCCCTAACCCAAACCCTACCCCTCACCCAAACCCTGACCCTAAGTCTAACCCTAATACTTACCCTAACCCCTAAACCTAATCCTAACGCAAACCATAACCCAAAACCTAAACCTAATCCTAACCCTAACCCTAACCCTAACCCAAACGCTAACCCTAACCCTAACCCTAACCCTAACCCTAACGCAAACCCAAACCCTAACCCCAACCCTAACGCTAAAACTGACCCTAACCCTAACACTAACCCCTCACCCCAAACCTAACCGTAACCCTAACCCTAACATTAATCCTAACCCTAACCCAAAGGTAACCCTAACCCTAACCCGAATCCACACCCTAATCTTAACCCTAACCCTAACCCTAAAACAAACCCTAAACCTAACCCCAACCCTTAACCTAACCCTAACCCTAAAACTAACCCAAACTCTAACCCTAAACCTAACCGAAACCTAACCCTAACCCAAATCCTGATCTTAATTCTAACCCTAAACCTAACCCTAACCCTAACCCAATCCAAGCCTACCCCTATCCCTAACCCAAACACTAAAACTAACCCTAACCCTAACCCTAACACTAGCCCTATCCCAAACCCTAAGGCTAACCCTAACCCTAACCCTAACCCTAATTGCCTAACCCCTAACCCTAACCCGAACCATAACCATAACACTAACCCTAAACCTAACCCAAACCCTAAACCTAACCCTAACCCTAAACCTAACCCAAACCCGAACCCAAGCAATAACCCTAACCCTAACCCTAAAGCTAACACTAACCCAATCCCAAACCCTAATCATAACTCTAACCCTAACCCTAAACCTAACCCTAACGCTAACCCAAACCCAAAGCCTAAACCTAAACCTAAACCTAACCCTAACCCTAAGCCAAACGCTAATCCTAACCCTAAACTTAAACCTAACCCTAAACCAAAGCCAAACCCTAATCTTAAGTCTAACCCTAACCCTATCTCTAACCCTAACCCTTACACAAACCCAAACCCTAACCCTAACCCTAACCCTAAACATAATCGAAACCTAAACCCTAACTCAAACCATAACCATAACCCTATCGCAAACCCTAACCCTAACACTAACCCAATCCCAAACCCTAATCTTAACTCTAACCCTAACCCTAAACCTCACCCTAATGCTAACACAAAACCAAAACCTAACCCTAACCCTAAACCTAACCCTAACCATAACCCTAACCCAAAAGCTAACCCTAACCCTAACCCTTACCCTAACCCTAATTCAAACCCAAACCCTAATCGTAACTCTAACCCTAACCCTATCCCTAACCCTAACCTTTAGCAAACCAAAACTCTAACCCTAACACTAACACAATCCCTAACCTTAAACCTAACCCTAACCCAAACCCTAACCCTTACCCTAAACTTATCCCTAACCCAATCCCTAACCCTAACCCTAACCCTAACCCTAACCCCTAATCCTAACCCTAACCCAAACCCAAACCCTAACCATAAACCTAACCCTAACCCAAACCCAAACCCTAACCTTAAACCTAACCCTAACCCTAACCCAAACCCTAACGCTAAACCTAACCCTAACCCAAACCAAAACCCTAACCCTAACCCTAACCCTAAACCTAACCGAAATCCTAACCCTAACCCTCACCCTAACCCTAACCCTAACCCAAACACTAATCCTAACCCTAACCCTAACACTAACACTAGGCCTAGCCCAAACCCTAAACTTAACCCTAACCCTAACCCTAACCCTAACCCTAAACCTAACCCTAATCCAAACCCTAACCCTAACCCTAACTCTCACTCTAACGCTAACCCAAACCCAAACCCTAACCCTATGAGAAACCATAACCCAAACCCTAGCCCTAACCCAAACCCTACCCCTCACCCAAACCCTGACCCTAAGTCTAACCCTAATACTTACCCTAACCCCTAAACCTAATCCTAACGCAAACCATAACCCAAAACCTACACCTAATCCTAACCCTCACCCTAACCCTAGCCCAAACGCTAACCCTAAATCTAACCCTAACCCTAACCCTAACGCAAACCCAAACCCTAACCCCAACCCTAACGCTAAAACTGACCCTAACCCTAACACTAACCCCTAACCCTAAACCTAACCGTAACCCTAACCCTAACATTAATCCTAACCCTAACCCAAAGGTAACCCTAACCCTAACCCGAATCCACACCCTAATCCTAACCCTAACCCTAACCCTAAAACAAACCCTAAACCTAACCCCAACCCTTAACCTAACCCTAACCCTAAAACTAACCCAAACTCTAACCCTAAACCTAACCGAAACCTAACCCTAACCCAAATCCTGATCTTAATTCTAACCCTAAACCTAACCCTAACCCTAACCCAAACCAAGCCTAACCCTAACCCTAACCCAAACACTAAAACTAACCCTAAACCTAACCCTAACACTAGCCCTATCTCAAACCCTAAGGCTAACCCTAACCCTAACCCTAACCCTAATTGCCTAACCCCTAACCCTAACCCGAACCATAACCATAACACTAACCCTAAACCTAACCCAAACCCTAAACCTAACCCTAACCCTAAACCTAACCCTAACCCGAACCCAAGCAATAACCCTAACCCTAACCCTAAAGCTAACACTAACCCAATCCCAAACCCTAATCATAACTCTAACCCTAACCCTAACCCTAACCCTAACCCTAACCCTAACCCTAAACCTAACCGAAACCCTAACCCAAACACTAACCCTAACCCTAACCCTAACACTAACACTAGCCCTAGCCCTTAACCCTAAACTTAACCCTAACCCTAACCCTAATCCAAACCCTAACCCTAACCCTAACTCTCACTCTAACGCTAACTCAAACCCAAACCCTAACCCTATGAGAAACCATAACCCAAACCCTAGCCCTAACCCAAACCCTACCCCTCACCCAAACCCTGACCCTAAGTCTAACCCTAATACTTACCCTAAACCCTAACTCTAACCCTAACGCAAACCATAACACAAACCCTAACCCTAAACTTAACCATAATCCTAACCCTAACCTTAACCCTAACCCAAACTCAAACCCTAATACTAACCCTAACCCTAACCCTAACCATAATCCCGAAGCCCTAACCCTAACCCTAACCCTAACCCTAACCTTAAACCTAACCCAAACCCAAACACTAACACTAACCCTAACCCTAAACCTAACCCTAACCCAAAACCTAACCCTAAGCCTAACCAAAACCCAAACCCTAACACTAAACCTAATCCTAACCCAAACCCAAACCCTAACCCTAAACCTAACCCTAACCCTAACCGAAACCCTAAACCTAACCCTAACCCTAACGCAAACACTAACACTAACCCTAACCCTAACCCTAACCCTAACACAAGCCCTATCTCAAACCCTAAACTTAACACTAACCCTAACCCTAACACTAACACTAACCCTAACACTAACCCAAACCCTAACCCTAACCATAACGCTAACCCCTAACCCCTTACCCTAACCCTAACCCGAACCATAACAATAACCCTAACCCTAACGCTAACGTAAACCCTAACCCTAACCCTAACCCTAAACCTAACCCTAACCCTAACCCATATGCTTACCGTAACCCTAACCCTAACCCAAACACAAACCCTAATCTTAACGCTAACCCTAATCCTAAACCTAACGCTAATCCAAACACAAAACCTAACCCTAACCCTAACCCAAAGGCTAACCCTAAACCTAACCCTAAACCTAACCCTAACCCAAACCCAAAACCTAATCTTACCTCTAACCCTAACCTTATCCCTTACCCTAACCCTAAACCTAACCCAAACTCAAACCCAAACCCTAATCTTAACACTAACCCTAAACCTAAACCTAACCCTAAACCAAACCTAACCCTGAACGTAACCCTAAACCCTAACCCTAACCCTAAACCTAACATTAACCCTGACAGTAACCCTAACCCTGACTCCTATCCCTAACTCTAACCCAAACACTAAACATAACCGTCACCCTAACGCTAACCCAAACCCAAGCCCTAACCCTAACCCAAACCCTAAACCTAACCCTAACTCTAAACCTAACCCTAACCCGAACCCAAACAATAACCCTAACCCTAACCCTAAACGTAACACTAACCCAATCCCAAACCCTAATCATAAATCTAACCCTAACCCTAAACCTAACCCTAACGCTAACCCAAACCCAAAGCCTAAACCTAAACCTAAACCTAACCCTAACCCTAAGCCAAACGCTAATCTTAACACTAAACTTAAACCTAACCCTAAACCAAAGCCAAACCATAATCTTAAGTCTAACCCTAAACCTAGCTCTAACCCTAACCCTTACACAAACCCAAACGCTAAACCTAACCCTAACCCTAACCCTAACCCTAACACTAGCCCTAGCCCAAATCCTAAACTTATCCCTAACCCTAACCCTAAACCTAACCCTAACCCAAAACCCAACACTAACCCTAACCCTAACCCCCAACCCCTAACCCTAACCCTATCACGAACCCTAACCCTAACCATAACCCTACCCTATCGCTAACACAAACCAAAACCCTAACCCTAACCCTAACCCTAAACCTAACCGAAACCCTAAACCTAACCCTAACCCTTACCCTAACCCTAAACTTATCCCTAACCCTAACTATAAACCTAACCCTAACTCAAACCCAAACCCTAAACTTAACATTAACCCTAAACGTAACCCTTACCCAAACCCAAGCCCTAACCCTAACCCTAACTCTAACGCTGATCATAACCCAAAAAGAAAACCTAACCCTAATCCTAACGCTAACCCAAACCCAAACCCTAACCCTAACCCTAACCCTAACCCTAACCCTAACCCTAACCCTAAACCTAATCCTAACCCTAACCCAAATGCTAACACTAACCCTAAACCTAGCCCAATTCCAAATCCTAATCATAACTCTAACCCTAATCCTAAACCTAGCCCTAACGCTAGTCCAAACCCAAACCGTAAACCTAACCATATCCCTAACCCTAACCTTAACCCTAACCCTAATCCAGACCGTAACCCTAATCCTAACCCTTACCCTAAACCTAACCCTAACCCTAAGCCTAACCCAAACCCTAACCATAAACCTAACCCTAAACATAATCGAAACCTAAAACCTAACCCTAACAATAACCATAACCCTATCGCAAACCCTAACCCTAAACATAACCATAACACTAACCCAATCCCAAAACCTATTCTTAACTCTAACCCTAACCCTAAACCTCACCCTAACGCTAAATCAAACCCAAAACCTAACCCTCAACCGAACCATAACCCTAATCCTAACCCAAACGCTAAACCTAACCCTAACTCTTACCCTAACCCTAACCCAAAACGAAACCCTAATCGTAACTCGAACCCTAACCCTATCCCTAACACTAACCTTACCCTAACCCTAACCCAAACGCTAAACCTAACCCTAACCATAAACCTAACCCTAACCCAAACCCAAAACCTAATCTTAACTATAACACTAACCTTATCCCAAACCCTAAGCCTAAACCTAACCCTAACGCAAAACCAAACCCTAATCTTAACACTAATCCTGAACCTAACCCTTACCCAAACCCAAGCCCTAACCCTAACCCTAACTCTAACGCTGAACATAACCCAAAAACAAAACCTAACCCTAATCCTAACCTAACCCAAACCCAAACCCTAAACCTAACCTTAACCCTAACCCTAACCCTAAGCCTAAACCAAACAAAAAACCCTAATTCTAACCCTAACCCTAACGCAAACTCTAACCCTAACCCTAATCCTAACCCTAAACCCCACCCTAACCTTAACCCTAACCCTAACCCTAACCCAAACCCTAACCGTAACCCTAACCCTTACCCTAACCCAAACCCTAACCATAACCCTAACCCTAAACATAATCGAAACCTAAACCCTAACTCAAACCATAACCATAACCCTATCGCAAACCCTAACCCTAACACTAACCCAGTCCCAAGCCCTAATCTTAACTCTAACCCTAACCCTAAACCTCACCCTAATGCTAACCCAAAACCAAAACCTAACCCTAACCCTAAACCTAACCCTAACCATAACCCTAACCCAAAAGCTAACCCTAACCCTAACCCTTACCCTAACCCTAATTCAAACCCAAACCCTAATCGTAACTCTAACCCTAACCCTATCCCTAACCCTAACCTTTAGCAAACCAAAACTCTAACCCTAACACTAACACAATTCCTAACCTTAAACCTAACCCTAACCCAAACCCTAACCCTTACCCTAAACTTATCCCTAACCCAATCCCTAACCCTAACACTAACCCTAACCCTAACCCCTAATCCTAACCCTAACCCAAACCCAAACCCTAACCATAAACCTAACCCTAACCCAAACCCAAACCCTAACCTTAAACCTAACCCTAACCCTAACCCAAACCCTAACGCTAAACCTAACCCTAACCCAAACCAAAACCCTAACCCTAACCCTAACCCTAAACCTAACCGAAATCCTAACCCTAACCCTCAGCCTAACCCTAACCCTAACCCAAACACTAATCCTAACCCTAACCCTAACACTAACACTAGCCCTAGCCCAAACCCTAAACTAAACCCTAACCCTAACCCTAACCCTAACCCTAAACCTAACCCTAATCCAAACCCTAACCCTAACCCTAACTCTCACTCTAACGCTAACACAAACCCAAACCCTAACCCTATGAGAAACCATAACCCAAACCCTAGCCTAACCCAAACCCTACCCCTCACCCAAACCCTGACCCTAAGTCTAACCCTAATACTTACCCTAACCCCTAAACCTAATCCTAACGCAAACCATAACCCAAAACCTAAACCTAATCCTAACCCTAACCCTAACCCTAACCCTAACCCTAACCCTAACCCTAACCCTAACCCTAACGCAAACCCAAACCCTAACCCCAACCCTAACGCTAAAACTGACCCTAACCCTAACACTAACCCCTAACCCTAAACCTAACCGTAACCCTAACCCTAACATTAATCCTAACCCTAACCCAAAGGTAACCCTAACCCTAACCCGAATCCACACCCTAATCCTAACCCTAACCCTAACCCTAAAACAAACCCTAAACCTAACCCCAACCCTTAACCTAACCCTAACCCTAAAACTAACCCAAACTCTAACCCTAAACCTAACCGAAACCTAACCCTAACCCAAATCCTGATCTTAATTCTAACCCTAAACCTAACCCTAACCCTAACCCAAACCAAGCCTAACCCTAACCCTAACCCAAACACTAAAACTAACCCTAACCCTAACCCTAACACTAGCCCTATCCCAAACCCTAAGGCTAACCCTAACCCTAACCCTAACCCTAATTGCCTAACCCCTAACCCTAACCCGAACCATGACCATAACACGAACCCTAACCCTAACCCGAACCCTAAACCTGACCCTAACCCTAAACCTAACCCTAACCCGAACCCAAGCAATAACCCTAGCCCTAACCCTAAAGCTAACACTAACCCAATCCCAAACCCTAATCATAACTCTAACCCTAACCCTAACCCTAACCCTAACCCTAACCCTAAACCTAACCGAAACCCTAACCCAAACACTAACCCTAACCCTAACACTAACACTAACACTAGCCCTAGCCCTTAACCCTAAACTTAACGCTAACCCTAACAATAATCCAAACCCTAACCCTAACCCTAACTCTCACTCTAACGCTAACCCAAACCAAAACCCTAACCCTATGAGAAACCATAACCCAAACCCTAGCCCTAACCCAAACCCTACCCCTCACCCAAACCCTGACCCTAAGTCTAACCCTAATACTTACCCTAAACCCTAACTCTAACCCTAACGCAAACCATAACACAAACCCTAACCCTAAACTTAACCATAATCCTAACCCTAACCTTAACCCTAACCCAAACTCAAACCCTAATACTAACCCTAACCCTAACCCTAACCATAATCCCGAAGCCCTAACCCTAACCCTAACCCTAACCCTAACCTTAAACCTAACCCAAACCCAAACACTAACACTAACCCTAACCCTAAACCTAACCCTAACCCAAAACCTAACCCTAAGCCTAACCAAAACCCAAACCCTAACACTAAACCTAATCCTAACCCAAACCCAAACCCTAACCCTAAACCTAACCCTAACCCTAACCGAAACCCTAAACCTAACCCTAACCCTAACGCAAACACTAACACTAACCCTAACCCTAACCCTAACCCTAACACAAGCCCTATCCCAAACCCTAAACTTAACACTAACACTAACCCTAACCCTAACACTAACCCTAACACTAACCCAAAACCCAACCCTAACCATAACGCCAACCCCCAACCCCCTACCCTAACCCTAACCCGAACCATAACAATAACCCTAACCCTAACGCTAACGTAAACTCTAACCCTAACCGTAACCCTAAACCTAACCCTAACCCTAACCCATATGCTTACCGTAACCCTAACCCTAACCCAAACACAAACCCTAATCTTAACTCTAACCCTAATCCTAAACCTAACGCTAATCCAAACACAAAACCTAACCCTAACCCTAACCCAAAGGCTAACCCTAAACCTAACCCTAAACCTAACCCTAACCCAAACCCAAAACCTAATCTTACCTCTAACCCTAACCTTATCCCTTACCCTAACCCTAAACCTAACCCTAACTCAAACCCAAACCCTAATCTTAACACTAACCCTAAACCTAAACCTAACCCTAAACCAAACCTAACCCTGAACGTAACCCTAAACCCTAACCCTAACCCTAAACCTAACATTAACCCTAACAGTAACCCTAACCCTAACTCCTAACCCTAACTCTAACCCAAACACTAAACATAACCGTCACCCTCACGCTAACCCAAACCCAAACCCTAACCCTAACCCAAACCCTAAACCTAACCCTAACTCTAAACCTAACCCTAACCCGAACCCAAACAATAACCCTAACCCTAACCCTAAACGTAACACTAACCCAATCCCAAACCCTAATCATAAATCTAACTCTAACCCTAAACCTAACCCTAACGCTAACCCAAACCCAAAGCCTAAACCTAAACCTAAACCTAACCCTAACCCTAAGCCAAACGCTAATCCTAACACTAAACTTAAACCTAACCCTAAACCAAAGCCAAACCCTAATCTTAAGTCTAACCCTAACCCTATCTCTAACCCTAACCCTTACACAAACCCAAACCCTAAACCTAACCCTAACCCTAACCCTAACCCTAACACTAGCCCTAGCCCAAATCCTAAACTTATCCCTAACCCTAACCCTAAACCTAACCCTAACCCAAAACCCAACACTAACCCTAACCCTAACCCCTAACCTCTAACCCTAACCCTATCACGAACCCTAACCCTAACCATAACCCTACCCTATCGCTAACACAAACCAAAACCCTAACCCTAACCCTAACCCTAAACCTAACCGAAACCCTAAACCTAACCCTAACCCTTACCCTAACCCTAAACTTATCCCTAACCCTAACTATAAACCTAACCCTAACTCAAACCCAAACCCTAAACTTAACATTAACCCTAAACGTAACCCTTACCCAAACCCAAGCCCTAACCATAACCCTAACTCTAACGCTGATCATAACCCAAAAAGAAAACCTAACCCTAATCCTAACGCTAACCCAAACCCAAACCCTAACCCTAACCCTAACCCTAACCCTAACCCTAACCCTAACCCTAAACCTAATCCTAACCCTAACCCAAATGCTAACACTAACCCTAAACCTAACCCAATTCCAAAACCTAATCATAACTCTAACCCTAATCCTAAACCTAATCCTAACGCTAATCCAAACCCAAACCGTAAACCTAACCATATCCCTAACCCTAACCTTAACCCTAACCCTAATCCAAACCCTAACCCTAATCCTAACCCTTACCCTAAACCTAACCCTAACCCTAAGCCTAACCCAAACCCTAACCATAAACCTAACCCTAAACATAATCGAAACCTAAACCCTAACCCTAACAATAACCATAACCCTATCGCAAACCCTAACCCTAAACATAACCATAACACTAACCCAATCCCAAAACCTATTCTTAACTCTAACCCTAACCCTAAACCTCACCCTAACGCTAAATCAAACCCAAAACCTAACCCTCAACCGAACCATAACCCTAATCCTAACCCAAACGCTAAACCTAACCCTAACTCTTACCCTAACCCTAACCCAAAACGAAACCCTAATCGTAACTCGAACCCTAACCCTATCCCTAACACTAACCTTACCCTAACCCTAACCCAAACGCTAAACCTAACCCTAACCATAAACCTAACCCTAACCCAAACCCAAAACCTAATCTTAACTATAACACTAACCTTATCCCAAACCCTAAGCCTAAACCTAACCCTAACGCAAAACCAAACCCTAATCTTAACACTAATCCTGAACCTAACCCTTACCCAAACCCAAGCCCTAACCCTAACCCTAACTCTAACGCTGAACATAACCCAAAAACAAAACCTAACCCTAATCCTAACCTAACCCAAACCCAAACCCTAAACCTAACCTTAACCCTAACCCTAACCCTAAGCCTAAACCAAACAAAAAACCCTAATTCTAACCCTAACCCTAACGCAAACTCTAACCCTAACCCTAATCCTAACCCTAAACCCCACCCTAACCCTAACCTTAACCCTAACCCTAACCCAAACCCTAACCGTAAACCTAACCCTTACCCTAACCCAAACCCTAACCATAACCCTAACCCTAAACATAATCGAAACCTAAACCCTAACTCAAACCATAACCATAACCCTGTCGCAAACCCTAACCCTAACACTAACCCAATCCCAAACCCTAATCTTAACTCTAACCCTAACCCTAAACCTCACCCTAATGCTAACCCAAAACCAAAACCTAACCCTAACCCTAAACCTAACCCTAACCATAACCCTAACCCAAAAGCTAACCCTAACCCTAACCCTTACCCTAACCCTAATTCAAACCCAAACCCTAATCGTAACTCTAACCCTAACCCTATCCCTAACCCTAACCTTTAGCAAACCAAAACTCTAACCCTAACACTAACACAATCCCTAACCTTAAACCTAACCCTAACCCAAACCCTAACCCTTACCCTAAACTTATCCCTAACCCAATCCCTAACCCTAACACTAACCCTAACCCTAACCCCTAATCCTAACCCTAACCCAAACCCAAACCCTAACCATAAACCACACCCTAACCCAAACCCAAACCCTAACCTTAAACCTAACCCTAACCCTAACCCAAACCCTAACGCTAAACCTAACCCTAACCCAAACCAAAACCCTAACCCTAACCCTAACCCTAAACCTAACCGAGATCCTAACCGTAACCCTCAGCCTAACCCTAACCCTAACCCAAACACTAATCCTAACCCTAACCCTAACACTAACACTAGCCCTAGCCCAAACCCTAAACTAAACCCTAACCCTAACCCTAACCCTAACCCTAAACCTAACCCTAATCCAAACCCTAACCCTAACCCTAACTCTCACTCTAACGCTAACACAAACCCAAACCCTAACCCTATGAGAAACCATAACCCAAACCCTAGCCTAACCCAAACCCTACCCCTCACCCAAACCCTGACCCTAAGTCTAACCCTAATACTTACCCTAACCCCTAAACCTAATCCTAACGCAAACCATAACCCAAAACCTAAACCTAATCCTAACCCTAACCCTAACCCTAACCCTAACCCTAACCCTAACCCTAACCCTAACCCTAACGCAAACCCAAACCCTAACCCCAACCCTAACGCTAAAACTGACCCTAACCCTAACACTAACCCCTAACCCTAAACCTAACCGTAACCCTAACCCTAACATTAATCCTAACCCTAACCCAAAGGTAACCCTAACCCTAACCCGAATCCACACCCTAATCCTAACCCTAACCCTAACCCTAAAACAAACCCTAAACCTAACCCCAACCCTTAACATAACCCTAACCCTAAAACTAACCCAAACTCTAACCCTAAACCTAACCGAAACCTAACCCTAACCCAAATCCTGATCTTAATTCTAACCCTAAACCTAACCCTAACCCTAACCCAAACCAAGCCTTACCCTAACCCTAACTAAAACTAACCCTAACCCTAACCCTAACACTAGCCCTATCCCAAACCCTAAGGCTAACCCTAACCCTAACCCTAACCCTAATTGCCTAACCCCTAACCCTAACCTGGACCATAACCATAACACTAACCCTAAACCTAACCCAAACCCTAAACCTAACCCTAACCCTAAACCTAACCCTAACCCGAACCCAAGCAATAACCCTAACCCTAACCCTAAAGCTAACACTAACCCAATCCCAAACCCTAATCATAACTCTAACCCTAACCCTAAACCTAAACCTAACGCTAACCCAAACCCAAAGCCTAAACCTAAACCTAAACCTAACCCTAACCCTAAGCCAAACGCTAATCCTAACCCTAAACTTAAACCTAACCCTAAACCAAAGCCAAACCCTAATCTTAAGTCTAACCCTAACCCTATCTCTAACCCTAACCCTTACACAAACCCAAACCCTAACCCTAACCCTAACCCTAACCCAAACCCTAAACCTAACCCTAACCCAAACCCTACCCCTAACCCTAACCCTAACTGAAACCCTAACTCTAACCCTAAGCCAAACCCTAAGCCAAACCCTAACCCTAACACTAGCCCTAGCCCAAATCCTAAACTTAACCCTAACCTTAACCCTAAACCTAACCCTAACCCAAAACCCAACACTAACCCTAAACCTAACCCCTAACCTCTAACTCTAACCCTATCACGAACCCTAACCCTAACCATAACCCTACCCTATCGCTAACCCAAACCAAAACCCTAACCCTAACCCTAACCCTAAACCTAACCGAAACCCTAACCCAAACATTACCCTAACCCTAACCCTAACACTAACACTAGCCCTTGCCCTTAACCCTAAACTTAACCCTAACCCTAACCCTAATCCAAACCCTAACCCTAACCCTAACTCTCACTCTAACGCTAACCCAAACCAAAACCCTAACCCTATGTGGAACCATATCCCAAACCCTAGCCCTAACCCAAACCCTACCCCTCACGCAAACCCTGACCCTAAGTCTAACCCTAATACTTACCCTAAACCCTAACCCTAACCCTAACGCAAACCATAACACAAACCCTAATCCTAAACTTAACCGTAATCCTAACCCTAACCTTAACCCTAACCCAAACCCAAACCCTAACACGAACCCTAACCCTAACCCTCACCATAATCCCGAAGCCCTAACCCTAACCCTAACCCTAACCCTAACCTTAAACCTAACCCAAACCCAAACACTAACACTAACGCTAACCCTAACCCAAAACCTAACCCTAAGCCTAACCAAAACCCAAACCCTAACCCTAAACCTAATCCTAACCCAAACCCAAACCCTAACCTTAAACCTAACCCTAACCCTAACCGAAACCCTAAACCTAACCCTAACCCTAACGCAAACACTAACACTAACCCTAACCCTAACCCTAACTCTAACACAAGCCCTATCCCAAACCCTAAACTTAACACTAACCCTAACCCTAACCCTAACCCTAACCCTAACACTACCCCAAACCGTAACCCTAACCATAACGCTAACCCCTAACCCCTTACCCTAACCCTAACCCGAACCATAACAATAACCCTAACCGTAACGTTAACGTAAACCCTAACCCTAACCCTAACCCTAAACCTAACCCTAACCCTAACCCATATGCTTACCGTAACCCTAACCCTAACCCAAACACAAACCCTAATCTTAACTCTAACCCTAATCCTAAACCTAACGCTAGTCCAAACACAAAACCTAACCCTAACCCTAACCCAAAGGCTAACCCTAAACCTAACCCTAAACCTAACCCTAACCCAAACCCAAAATCTAATCTTACCTCTAACCCTAACCTTATCCCTTGCCCTAACCCTAAAGCTAACCCTAACTCAAACCCAAACCCTAATCTTAACACTAACCCTAAACCTAAAGCTAAGCCTAAACCAAACCTAACCCTGAACGTAACCCTAAACCCTAACCCTAACCCTAAACCTAACATTAACCCTAACAGTAACCCTAACCCTAACTCCTAACCCTAACTCTAACCGAAACACTAAACATAACCGTCAACCTAACGCTAACCCAAACCCAAACCCTAACCCTAACCGAAACCCTAAACCTAACCCTAACTCTAAACCTAACCCTAACCCGAACCCAAACAATAACCCTAACCCTAACCCTAAACGTAACACTAACCCAATCCCAAACCCTAATCATAAATCTAACCCTAACCCTAAACCTAACCCTAACGCTAACCCAAACCCAAAGCCTAAACCTAAACGTAAACCTAACCCTAACCCTAAGCCAAACGCTAATCCTAACCCTAAACTTAAACCTAACCCTAAACCAAAGCCAAACCCTAATCTTAAGTCTAACCCTAACCCTATCTCTAATCCTAACCCTTACACAAACCCAAACCCTAAACCTAACCCTAACCCTAACCCTAACCCTAACACTAGCCCTAGCCCAAATCCTAAACTTATCCCTAACCCTAACCCTAAACCTAACTCTAACCCAAAACCCAACACTAACCCTAACCCTAACCCCTAACCTCTAACCCTAACCCTATCACGAACCCTAACCCTAACCATAACCCTACCCTATCGCTAACACAAACCAAAACCCTAACCCTAACCCTAACCCTAAACCTAACCGAAACCCTAAACCTAACCCTAACCCTTACCCTAACCCTAAACTTATCCCTAACCCTAACTATAAACCTAACCCTAACTCAAACCCAAACCCTAAACTTAACATTAACCCTAAACGTAACCCTTACCCAAACCCAAGCCCTAACCCTAACCCTAACTCTAACGCTGATCATAACCCAAAAAGAAAACCTAACCCTAATCCTAACGCTAACCCAAACCCAAACCCTAACCCTAACCCTAACCCTAACCCTAACCCTAACCCTAACCCTAACCCTAAACCTAATCCTAACCCTAACCCAAATGCTAACACTAACCCTAAACCTAACCCAATTCCAAAACCTAATCATAACTCTAACCCTAATCCTAAACCTAACCCTAACGCTAATCCAAACCCAAACCCTAAACCTAACCATATCCCTAACCCTAACCTTAACCCTAACCCTAATCCAAACCCTAACCCTAATCCTAACCCTTACCCTAAACCTAACCCTAACCCTAAGCCTAACCCAAACCCTAACCATAAACCTAACCCTAAACATAATCGAAACCTAAACCCTAACCCTAACAATAACCATAACCCTATCGCAAACCCTAACCCTAAACATAACCATAACACTAACCCAATCCCAAAACCTATTCTTAACTCTAACCCTAACCCTAAACCTCACCCTAACGCTAAATCAAACCCAAAACCTAACCCTCAACCGAACCATAACCCTAATCCTAACCCAAACGCTAAACCTAACCCTAACTCTTACCCTAACCCTAACCCAAAACGAAACCCTAATCGTAACTCGAACCCTAACCCTCTCCCTAACACTAACCTTACCCAAACCCTAACCCAAATGCTAACCCTAACCCTAACCATAAACCTAACCCTAACCCAAACCCAAAACCTAATCTTAACTATAACACTAACCTTATCCCAAACCCTAAGCCTAAACCTAACCCTAACTCAAAACCAAACCCTAATCTTAACAATAATCCTGAACCTAACCCTTACCCAAACCCAAGCCCTAACCCTAACCCTAACTCTAACGCTGAACATAACCCAAAAACAAAACCTAACCCTAATCCTAACCTAACCCAAACCCAAACCCTAAACCTAACCCTAACCCTAACCCTAATCCTAAGCCTAAACCAAACAAAAAACCCTAATTCTAACCCTAACCCTAACGCAAACTCTAACCCTAACCCTAATCCTAACCCTAAACCCCACCCTAACCCTAACCTTAACCCTAACCCTAACCCAAACCCTAACCGTAACCCTAACCCTTACCCTAACCCAAACCCTAACCATAACCCTAACCCTAAACATAATCGAAACCTAAACCCTAACTCAAACCATAACCATAACCCTATCGCAAACCCTAACCCTAACACTAACCCAATCCCAAACCCTAATCTTAACTCTAACCCTAACCCTAAACCTCACCCTAATGCTAACACAAAAACAAAACCTAACCCTAACCCTAAACCTAACCCTAACCATAACCCTAACCCAAAAGCTAACCCTAACCCTAACCCTTACCCTAACCCTAATTCAAACTCAAACCCTAATTGTAACTCTAACCCTAACCCTATCCCTAACCCTAACCTTTAGCAAACCAAAACTCTAACCCTAACACTAACACAATCCCTAACCTTAAACCTAACCCTAACCCAAACCCTAACCCTTACCCTAAACTTATCCCTAACCCAATCCCTAACCCTAACACTAACCCTAACCCTAACTCCTAATCCTAACCCTAACCCAAACCCAAACCCTAACCATAAACCTAACCCTAACCCAAACCCAAACCCTAACCTTAAACCTAACCCTAACCCTAACCCAAACCCTAACGCTAAACCTAACCCTAACCCAAACCAAAACCCTAACCCTAACCCTAACCCTAACCCTAAACCTAACCGAAATCCTAACCCTAACCCTCAGCCTAACCCTAACCCTAACCCAAACACTAATCCTAACCCTAACCCTAACACTAACACTAGCCCTAGCCCAAACCCTAAACTTAACCCTAACCCTAACCCTAACCCTAACCCTAAACCTAACCCTAATCCAAACCCTAACCCTAACCCTAACTCTCACTCTAACGCTAACACAAACCCAAACCCTAACCCTATGAGAAACCATAACCCAAACCCTAGCCCTAACCCAAACCCTACCCCTCACCCAAACCCTGACCCTAAGTCTAACCCTAATACTTACCCTAACCCCTAAACCTAATCCTAACGCAAACCATAACCCAAAACCTAAACCTAATCCTAACCCTAACCCTAACCCTAACCCAAACGCTAACCCTAACCCTAACCCTAACCCTAACCCTAACGCAAACCCAAACCCTAACCCCAACCCTAACGCTAAAACTGACCCTAACCCTAACACTAACCCCTAACCCTAAACCTAACCGTAACCCTAACCCTAACATTAATCCTAACCCTAACCCAAAGGTAACCCTAACCCTAACCCGAATCCACACCCTAATCCTAACCCTAACCCTAACCCTAAAACAAACCCTAAACCTAACCCCAACCCTTAACCTAACCCTAACCCTAAAACTAACCCAAACTCTAACCCTAAACCTAACCGAAACCTAACCCTAACCCAAATCCTGATCTTAATTCTAACCCTAAACCTAACCCTAACCCTAACCCAAACCAAGCCTAACCCTAACCCTAACCCAAACACTAAAACTAACCCTAACCCTAACCCTAACACTAGCCCTATCCCAAACCCTAAGGCTAACCCTAACCCTAACCCTAACCCTAATTGCCTAACCCCTAACCCTAACCCGAACCATAACCATAACACTAACCCTAAACCTAACCCAAACCCTAAACCTAACCCTAACCCTAAACCTAACCCTAACCCGAACCCAAGCAATAACCCTAACCCTAACCCTAAAGCTAACACTAACCCAATCCCAAATCGTACTCATAACTCTAACCCTAACCCTAAACATAACCCTAACGCTAACCCAAACCCAAAGCCTAAACCTAAACCTAAACCTAACCCTAACCCTAAGCCAAACGCTAATCCTAACCCTAAACTTAAACCTAACCCTAAACCAAAGCCAAACCCTAATCTTAAGTCTAACCCTAACCCTATCTCTAACCCTAACCCTTACACAAACCCAAACCCTAACCCTAACCCTAACCCTAACCCAAACCCTAAACCTAACCCTAACCCAAACCCTACCCCTAACCCTAACCCTAACTGAAACCGTAACTCTAACCCTAAGCCAAACCCTAAGCCAAACCCTAACCCTAACACTAGCCCTAGCCCAAATCCTAAACTTAACCCTAACCTTAACCCTAAACCTAACCCTAACCCAAAACCCAACACTAACCCTAACCCTCACCCCTAAGCTCTAACTCTAACCCTAGCTCGAACCCTAACCCTAACCATAGCCCTACCCTATCGCTAACCCAAACCAAAACCGTAACCCTAACCCTAACCCTAAACCTAACCGAAACGCTAACCCAAACACTAACCCTAACCCTAACACTAACACTAACACTAGCCCTAGCCCTTAACCCTAAACTTAACCCTAACCCTAACCCTAATCCAAACCCTAACCCTAACCCTAACTCTCACTCTAACGCTAACCCAAACCCAAACCCTAACCCTATGAGAAACCATAACCCAAACCCTACCCCTAACCCAAACCCTACCCCTCACCCAAACCCTGACCCTAAGTCTAACCCTAATACTTACCCTAAACCCTAACCCTAACCCTAACGCAAACCATAACACAAACCCTAACCCTAAACTTAACCATAATCCTAACCCTAACCTTAACCCTAACCCAAACCCAAACCCTAACACGAACCCTAACCCTAACCCTAACCATAATCCCGAACCCCTAACCCTAACCCTAACCCTAACCCTAACCTTAAACCTAACCCAAACCCACACACTAACACTAACCCTAACCCTAAACCTAACCCTAACCCAAAACCTAACCCTAAGCCTAACCAAAACCCAAACCCTAACCCTAAACCTAATCCTAACCCAAACCCAAACCCTAAACCTAAACCTAACCCTAACCCTAACCGAAACCCTAAACCTAACCCTAACCCTAACGCAAACACTAACACTAACCCTAACCCTAACCCTAGCCCTAACACAAGCCCTATCCCAAACCCTAAACTTAACACTAACCCTAACCCTAACCCTAACACTAACCCTAACACTAACCCAAACCCTAACCCTAACCATAACGCTAACCCCTAACCCCTTACCCTAACCCTAACCCGAACCATAACAATAACCCTAACCCTAACGCTAATGTAAACCCTAACCCTAACCCTAACCCTAAACCTAACCCTAACCCTAACCCATATGCTTACCGTAACCCTAACCCTAACCCAAACACAAACCCTAATCTTAACTCTAACCCTAATCCTAAACCTAACGCTAATCCAAACCCTAAACCTAACCCTAACCCAAACCCAAACCCTAACCTTAAACCTAACCCTAACCCTAACCCAAACCCTAACTCTAAACCTCACCCTAACCCAAACCAAAACCCTACCCCTACCACTAACCCTAAACCTACCCAAAATCCTAACCCTCACCCTCAGCCTAACCCTAACCCTACCCCAAACACTAATCCTAACCCTAACCCTAACACTAACACTAGCCCTAGCCCAAACCCTAAACTTAACCCTAACCCTAACCCTAACCCTAACCCTAAACCTAACCCTAATCCAAACCCTAACCCTAACCCTAACTCTCACTCTAACGCTAACCCAAACCCAAACCCTAACCCTTTGAGAAACCATAACCCAAACCCTAGCCCTAACCCAAAACCTACCCCTCACCCAAACCCTGACCCTAAGTCTAACCCTAATACTTACCCTAACCCCTAAACCTAATCCTAACGCAAACCATAACCCAAAACCTAAACCTAATCCTAACCCTAACCCTAACCCTAACCCAAACGCTAACCCTAACCCTAACCCTAACCCTAACCCTAACGCAAACCCAAACCCTAACCCCAACCCTAACGCTAAAACTGACCCTAACCCTAACACTAACCCCTAACCCTAAACCTAACTGTAACCCTAACCCTAACATTAATCCTAACCCTAACCCAAAGGTAACCCTAACCCTAACCCGAATCCACACCCTAATCCTAACCCTAACCCTAACCCTAAAACAAATCCTAAACCTAACCCCAACCCTTAACCTAACCCTAACCCTAAAACTAACCCAAACTCTAACCCTACACCTAACCGAAACCTAACCCTAACCCAAATCCTGATCTTAATTCTAACCCTAAACCTAACCCTAACCCTAACCCAAACCAAGCCTAACCCTAACCCTAACCCAAACACTAAAACTAACCCTAACCCTAACCCTAACACTAGCCCTATCCCAAACCCTAAGGCTAACCCTAACCCTAACCCTAACCCTAATTGCCTAACCCCTAACCCTAACCCGAACCATAACCATAACACTAACCCTAAACCTAACCCAAACCCTAAACCTAACCCTAACCCTAAACCTAACCCTAACCCGAACCCAAGCAATAACCCTAACCCTAACCCTAAAGCTAACACTAACCCAATCCCAAACCCTAATCATAACTCTAACCCTAACCCTAAACCTAACCCTAACGCTAACCCAAACCCAAAGCCTAAACCTAAACCTAAACCTAACCCTAACCCTAAGCCAAACGCTAATCCTAACCCTAAACTTAAACCTAACCCTAAACCAAAGCCAAACCCTAATCTTAAGTCTAACCCTAACCCTATCTCTAACCCTAACCCTTACACAAACCCAAACCCTAACCCTAACCCTAACCCTAACCCAAACCCTAAACCTAACCCTAACCCAAACCCTACCCCTAACCCTAACCCTAACTGAAACCGTAACTCTAACCCTAAGCCAAACCCTAAGCCAAACCCTAACCCTAACACTAGCCCTAGCCCAAATCCTAAACTTAACCCTAACCTTAACCCTAAACCTAACCCTAACCCAAAACCCAACACTAACCCTAACCCTAACCCCTAAGCTCTAACTCTAACCCTATCACGAACCCTAACCCTAACCATAACCCTACCCTATCGCTAACCCAAACCAAAACCCTAACCCTAACCCTAACCCTAAACCTAACCGAAACCCTAACCCAAACACTAACCCTAACCCTAACCGTAACACTAACACTAGCCCTAGCCCTTAACCCTAAACTTAACCCTAACCCTAACCCTAATCCAATCCCTAACCCTAACCCTAACTCTCACTCTAACGCTAACTCAAACCAAAACCCTAACCCTATGAGAAACCATATCCCAAACCCTAGCCCTAACCCAAACCCTACCCCTCACCCAAACCCTGACCCTAAGTCTAACCCTAATACTTACCCTAAACCCTAACCCTAACCCTAACGCAAACCATAACACAAACCCTAACCCTAAACTTAACCATAATCCTAACCCTAACCTTAACCCTAACCCAAACCCAAACCCTAATACTAACCCTAACCCTAACCCTAACCATAATCCCGAAGCCCTAACCCTAACCCTAACCCTAACCCTAACCTTAAACCTAACCCAAACCCAAACACTAACACTAACCCTAACCCTAAACCTAACCCTAACCCAAAACCTAACCCTAAGCCTAACCAAAACCCAAACCCTAACCCTAAACGTAATCCTAACCCAAACCCAAACCCTAACCCTAAACCTAACCCTAACCCTAACCGAAACCCTAAACCTAACCCTAACCCTAACGCAAACACTAACACTAACCCTAACCCTAACCCTAACCCTAACACAAGCCCTATCCCAAACCCTAAACTTAACACTAACCCTAACCCTAACCCTAACAGTAACCCAAACCCTAACCCTAACCATAACGCTAACCCCTAAACCCTTACCCTAACCCTAACCCGAACCATAACAATAACCCTAACCCTAACGCTGACGTAAACCCTAACCCTAACCCTAACCCTAAACCTAACCCTAACCCTAACCCATATGCTTACCGTAACCCTAACCCTAACCCAAACACAAACCCTAATCTTAACTCTAACCCTAATCCTAAACCTAACGTTAATCCAAACACAAAACCTAACCCTAACCCTAACCCAAAGGCTAACCCTAAACCTAACCCTAAACCTAACCCTAACCCAAACCCAAAATCTAATCTTACCTCTAACCCTAACCTTATCCCTTACCCTAACCCTAAACCTAACCCTAACTCAAACCCAAACCCTAATCTTAACACTAACCCTAAACCTAAACCTAACCCTAAACCAAACCTAACCCTGAACGTAACCCTAAACCCTAACCCTAACCCTAAACCTAACATTAACCCTAACAGTAACCCTAACCCTAACTCCTAACCCTAACTCTAACCCAAACACTAAACATAACCGTCACCCTAACGCTAACCCAAACCCAAACCCTAACCCTAACCCAAACCCTAAACCTAACCCTAACTCTAAACCTAACCCTAACCCGAACCCAAACAATAACCCTAACCCTAACCCTAAACGTAACACTATCCCAATCCCAAACCCTAATCATAAATCTAACCCTAACCCTAAACCTAACCCTAACGCTAACCCAAACCCAAAGCCTAAACCTAAACCTAAACCTAACCCTAACCCTAAGCCAAACGCTAATCCTAACCCTAAACTTAAACCTAACCCTAAACCAAAGCCAAACCCTAATCTTAAGTCTAACCCTAACCCTATCTCTAACCCTAACCCTTACACAAACCCAAACCCTAAACCTAACCCTAACCCTAACCCTAACCCTAACACTAGCCCTAGCCCAAATCCTAAACTTATCCCTAACCCTAACCCTAAACCTAACTCTAACCCAAAACCCAACACTAACCCTAACCCTAACCCCTAACATCTAACCCTAACCCTATCATGAACCCTAACCCTAACCATAACCCGACCCTATCGCTAACACAAACCAAAACCCTAACCCTAACCCTAACCCTAAACCTAACCGAAACCCTAACCCTAACCCTAACCCTAACCCTAAACTTATCCCTAACCCTAACTCTAAACCTAACCCTAACTCAAACCCAAACCCTAAACTTAACATTAACCCTACACGTAACCCTTGCCCAAACCCAAGCCCTAACCCTAACCCTAACTCTAACGCTGATCATAACCCAAAAAGAAAACCTAACCCTAATCCTAATGCTAACCCAAACCCAAACACTAACCCTAACCCTAACCCTAACCCTAACCCTAAACCTAAACCTAATCCTAACCCTAACCCAAATGCTAACACTAACCCTAAACCTAACCCAATTCCAAAACCTAATTATAACTCTAACCCTAATCCTAAACCTAACCCTAACGCTAATCCAAACCCAAACCCTAAACCTAACCGTATCCCTAACCCTAACCTTAACCCTAACCCTAACCCAAACCCTAACCCTAACCCTAACCCTTACCCTAAACCTAACCCTAACCCTAAGCCTAACACAAACCCTAACCCTAAACCTAACCCTAAGCCTAAACCAAACAAAAAACCCTAATTCTAACCCTAACCCTAACGCAAACTCTAACCCTAACCCTAATCCTAACCCTAAACCCCACCCTAACCCTAACCTTAACCCTAACCCTAACCCTAACCCAAACCGTAACCCTAACCCTTACCCTTAACCGAACCCTAACCCTAACCCTAACCCAAACCCTAACCATAACCCTAACCCTAAACATAATCGAAACCTAAACCCTAACTCAAACCATAACCATAACCCTATCGCAAACCCTAACCCTAACACTAACCCAATCCCAAACCCTAATCTTAACTCTAACCCTAACCCTAAACCTCACCCTAACGCTAACCCAAAACCAAAACCTAACCCTAACCCTAAACCTAACCCTAACCATAACCCTAACCCAAAAGCTAACCCTAACCCTAACCCTTACCCTAACCCTAATTCAAACCCAAACCCTAATCGTAATTCTAACCCTAACCCTATCCCTAACCCTAACCTTTAGCAAACCAAAACTCTAACCCTAACAGTAACACAATCCCTAATCTTAAACCTAACCCTAACCCAAACGCTAACCCTAACCCTAAACTTATCCCTAACGCAATCCCTAACCCTAACCCTAACCCTAACCCTAACCCCTAATCCTAACCCTAACCCAAACCCAAACCCTAACCATAAACCTAACCCTAACCCAAACCCAAACCCTAACCCTAACCCTAACCCTAAACCTAACCGAAATCCTAATCCTAACCCTCACCCTAACCCTAACCCTAACCCAAACACTAACCCTAACCCTAACCCTAACACTAAAACTAGCCCTAGCCCAAACCCTAAACTTAACCCTAACCCTAACCCTAACCCTAACCCTAAATCTAACCCTAATCCAAACCCTAACCCTAACCCTAACTCTCATTCTAACGCTAACACAAACCCAAACCCTAACCCTATGAGAAACCATAACCCAAACCCTAGCCCTAACCCAAACCCTACCCCTCACCCAAACCCTGACCCTAAGTCTAACCCTAATACTTACCGTAACCCCTAAACCTAATCCTAACGCAAACCATAACCCAAAACCTAAACCTAATCCTAACCCTAACCCTAACCCTAACCCAAACGCTAACCCTAACCCTAACCCTAACCCTAAACCTAACGCAAACCCAAACCCTAACCCTTTCCCTAACGCTAAAACTGACCATAATCCTAACACTAACCCCTAACCCTAACCCTAACCGTAACCCTAACCCTAACATTAATCCTAACCCTAACCCAAAGGTAACCCTAACCCTAACCCGAATCCACACCCTAATCCTAACCCTAACCCTAACCCTAAAACAAACCCTAAACCTAACCCCAACCCTTAACCTAACCCTAACCCTAAAACTAACCCAAACTCTAACCCTAAACCTAACCGAAACCTAACCCTAACCCAAATCCTGATCTTAATTCTAACCCTAAACCTAACCCTAACCCTAACCCAAACCAAGCCTAACCCTAACCCTAACCCAAACACTAAAACTAACCCTAACCCTAACCCTAACACTAGCCCTATCCCAAACCCTAAGGCTAACCCTAACCCTAACCCTAACCCTAATTGCCTAACCCCTAACCCTAACCCGAACCATAACCATAACACTAACCCTAAACCTAACCCAAACCCTAAACCTAACCCTAACCCTATCCCAAACACTAAGCCTAACTCTAAGCCTAACCCAAACCCTAACACTTACCCTAACCCTAACCCTAACACTAGTCCTATCCCAAACCCTAAGGCTAACCCTAACCCTAACCATAACTCTAACGCCTAAACCTTATCCCTAACCCGAACCATAACCCTAACCCTAACCCTAACCCTAACCCAAACCCTAAACCTAACCCTAACCCTAAACCTAACCCTAACCCGAACCTAAACAATAACCCTAACCATAACCCTAAACCTAACACTAACCCAATCCCAAACCCTAATCATAACTCTAACCCTAACCCTAAACCGAACCCTTACACTAACCCAAACCCAAAGCCTAAACCTAAACCTAAACCTAACCCTAACCCTAAGCCAAATGCTAATCCTAAACCTAAACTTAAACCTAACCCTAAACCAAAGCCAAACCCTAATCTTAAGTCTAACCCTAACCCTACCTCTAACCCTAACCCTTACACAAACCCAAACCCTAACCCTAACCCTAACCCAAACCCTAAACCTAACCCTAACCCAAACCCTACCCCTAACCCTAACCCTAACTGAAACCCTAACTCTAACCCTAAGCCAAACCCTAAGCCAAACCCTAACCCTAACACTAGCCCTAGCCCAAATCCTAAACTTAACCCTAACCTTAACCCTAAACCTAACCCTAACCCAAAACCCAACACTAACCCTAACCCTAACCCCTAACCTCTAACTCTAACCCTATCACGAACCCTAACCCTAACCATAACCCTACCCTATCGCTAACCCAAACCAAAACCCCAACCCTAACCCTAACCCTAAACCTAACCGAAACCCTAACCCAAACACTAACCCTAACCCTAACCCTAACACTAACACTAGCCCTAGCCCAAACCCCAAACTTAACCCTAACCCTAACCCCAACCCTACCCCTAATCCAAACCCTAACCCTAACCCTAACTCTCACTCTAACGCTAACCCAAACCCAAACCCTAACCCTATGAGAAACCATAACCCAAACCCTAGCCCTAACCCAAACCCTACCCCTCACCCAAACCCTGACCCTAAGTCTAACCCTAATACTTACCCTAAACCCTAACCCTAACCCTAACGCAAACCATAACACAAACCCTAACCCTAAACCTAACCATATTCCTAACCCTAACCTTAACCCTAACCCAAAACCAAACCCTAACACTAACCCTAACCCTAACCCTAACCCTAATCCCGAAGCCCTAACCCTAACCCTAACCCTAACCCTAACCTTAAACCTAACCCAAACCCAAACACTAACACTAACCCTAACCCTAACCCTAACCCTAAACCTAACCCTAACCCTAACCCTAACCCTAACCCAAAACCTAACCCTAAGCCTAACCAAAACCCAAACCCAAACCCTAAACCTAATCCTAACCCAAACCCAAAACCTAACCCTAAACCTAACCCTAACCCTAACCGAAAACCTAAACCTAACCCTAACCCTAACGCAAGCCCTATCCCAAACCCTAAACTTAACACTAAACCTAACCCTAACCCTAACACTAACCCTAACACTAACCCAAAACCTAACCCTAACCATAACGCTAACCCCTAACCCCTTACCCTAACCCTAACCCGAACCATAACAATAACCCTAACCCTAACGCTAACCCAAACCCTAACCCTAACCATAACCCTAAACCTAACCCTAACCCTAACCCATATGCTAACCGTAACCCTAACCCTAACCCAAACACAAACCCTAATCTTAACTCTAACCCTAATCCTAAACCTAACGCTAATCCAAACACAAAACCTAACCCTAACCCTAACCCAAAGGCTAACCCTAAACCTAACCCTAAACCTAACCCTAACCCAAACCCAAAACCTAATCTTACCTCTAACCCTAACCTTATCCCTTACCCTAACCCTAAACCTAACCCTAACTCAAACCCAAACCCTAATCTTAACACTAACCCTAAACCTAAACCTAACCCTAAACCAAACCTAACCCTGACCGTAACCCTAAACCCTAACCCTAACCCTGAACCCAACATTAACCCTAACAGTAACCCTAACCCTAACCCCTAACCCTAACTCTAACCCAAACACTAAACATAACCGTCACCCTAACGCTAACCCAAACGAAAACCCTAACCCTAACCCAAACCATAACGCAAACCCTAGCCCTAACCCTCACCCCACACCTCACCGAAACTCTAACTCTAAGCCTAACCCTAACCCTTACCCTAACCAATAACCCTAACACTAACGCAAACCCTAACACAAACCCTAACCCTAAACCTAACACTAACCCTAACCCTAATACCGAAGGCCTAACCCTAAGCCTAACCCTAACTCTAAACCGAACCCTAACCCTTACCCTAACCCAAACTCTAACCCTATCCTTAGCCAAAACCTAACCCTAACCCTAACCTTAACCCTAACCCAAACCCAAACCATAACACTAACCCTAACCCTAACCCTTACCCTAACCCAAACCCTAACCCTAACCCTAACGCAAACCCAAACCCTAACCCTAAACCTAACACTAACCCAAACACAAACCCTAACCCTAAATCTAACCCTAAACCTAACCCTAACCCTAACCCAAACCATAAGCATAACCCTAACCCTAAACGTAATCCAAACGCAAACCCTAACCCTAACACTAACGCAAACCCTAACCCTAAACCTAACTCAAACCCAAACATTAACCCTAACCCTAACCCTAACCCTAACCCTAAACCCAAAACCTAACCCTTAACGTACCCATAAACCTAAACCTAACCCTAACAGTAGCCCTAACCCTAACCCCTACCCCTAACCGTAACCCAAACATTAACCCTTACAGTCACCCTAACGCTAACCCAAACCCTAACCCTAACCCAAAGCATAACCCAAACCCTAGTCCTAATCCTAACCGTACACAACACCCAAACTCTAACCCTAAGCCTAAACCTAACCCTTACCCTAAACCCTAACCATAACACTAATGCAAACCCTAACGCAAACCCAAACCCTAACCCTAACCCTAACATTAACCATAACCCAAACTCAAAACCTAACCCTAAACCTAACCCTAACCCTAACCCTAAGCCTAACCCTAACCCTAACAATAACCCAAACCATAAACATAAGCTAACCCTAAACGTAATCGAAGCCCAAACACTAACCCTAACCCTAAATATAACCCTAAAGCAAACCCTAACCCTAACCATAAACCTAAACCTAACACTAACCCAATCCCAAACCCTAATCTTAACTGTAACCTTAACCCTAAACCTAACCCTAACTCTAAACCTAACCCTAACCGTAACCCTAACCCAAACCCTAACCCTAAACCTAACCCTAAACCTAACTCAAACCCAAACCCTAACCCTAACCCTAACCCTAACCCAAATACAAACCCTAATCGTAACTCTAACTCTAACCCTATCCCTAACCCTAACCTTTTCCAAACCCAAATCCTAACCCTAACCCTAACACAAACCCTAACCCTAAACTTAACCATAACCCATACCCTAACCCTAACCCTAAACCTAACCCTAACCCAATCCCTAACCCTAACCCTAACCCTAACCCCAACCCTAAACCAAATCCTAACCCTAACTCTAACCCAAACCATAACCCTAACCCTAACTTTAACCCTAAAACTTACCAAAACCCTAACCCTAACACTTAACCCTAACCCTAAACCTAACCCTAATCCTTATCCTAACCCTATCCCTAATCCTAACCCTAACCTTAAACCTAACTCAAACCCAAAACCTAACCCTAACCCTAACCCTAAACCTGACCCTAACCCAGACCTAAACCCTAACCCTAACCCTAAACGTAACCTTAACCCTAACCCTAACCCTAACCCAAACCCTAATCCTAACCCTATGCCTAACCCTACCCCAAACCGTAAACCTAACACCAACCCTTAACCTAACCCTAACCCTAAAACTAACCCAAACCGTAAGCATAAACTTAACCGAAACCTAACCCTAACCCAAATCCTGATCTTAACTCTAACCCTAAACCTAACCCTAAAACTAACCCAAACACTAAGCCTAACCCTAACCCTAAACCAAACCCTAACACCAACCCTAACCCTAACCCTAACATTAGCCCTATCCCAAACCCTAAGCCTAACCCTAACTCTAACACCTAACCCCTAACCCTAAACCGAACCATAACCATAACCCTAACCCTAACCCTAACCCTAACGCAAACCCTAAACCTAACCCTAACCCTAAACCTAACCCAAACACTAACCCTAAGCCTAACCCTAAACTAACACTAACCCAATCCCAAACCATATTGATAACTCTAACCCTAACCCTAAACCTAACCCTAACGCTAACCCAAACCCAAAGCCTAACCCTAATCCTAAACCTAACCCTAACCCTAAGCCAAACGCTAATCTTAACCCTAAACCTAAATCTAACCCTAACCCAAACCCAAACCCTAATCTTAAATCTAACCCAAAACCCTATCCATAACCCTAACCCTTACCCAAACCCAACCCCTAATCCTAACCCTAAACCTAATCCTAACCCAAAAGCTAACCCTAACGTTATCCCTAACCCTAACGCAATCCCAAACCCTAATCTTAACTCTAAATCTACACCTAACCCTAACCCTAACGCTAACCCAAACCCAAAGCCTAACCCTAACCCTAACCCCAACCCTAACCCTAACCCAAACCCTAACCCTAACCCTAAACCTAACCTAACCCTAATCCAAACTCAAACCCTAATCTTAACTCTAACCCGAACCCTATCCCTAACCCTAACCCTTACCCAAGCCCAAACCCTAACACTAACACTAACCCTAACCCTAAGCCTAAACCTAACCATAACGCTAACCCAAACCCAAAGCCTAACGCTAACCCTAAACCTAAACCTAACCCTAAGCCAAACGCTAACCCTAACACAAATCCTAAACCTAACCCTAACCCAAACCCAAACCCTAACACTAACCTTAACCCTAACCCTAACCCTAAACCTAAGACTAGCCCTAGCCCAAACCCTAAACTTAAACTTAACACTAACCCTAACCCTAACCCAAAACCAAACCCTAACCCTACCCCTAACCCTAACCCTAACCCTATCCCAAAATCTAACCCTAACGCTGAAACAAACCCTAACACTAATCGTAAACCTACCCCTAACCCTAAGACAAACCCAAACTCTAACACTAACACTAACCCTAACCCTAAACCTTAACCTAACCCAAACACAAACCCTAATCCTAATCCTAAACCTAAACTTTACCCCAAGCCCAAACCCAAACCCTAAGAGAAACCATAACCCAAACCCTAGCCCTAAAGCAAACCCCACCCTTCACCCAAACCCTAACCCTAACCCTAACACTAACCCTAACTCTTACCCTAACCCAAACTCTAACGTTACCCTTACACAAAACCTAACCCTAACCCTAACCTAACCTTAACCCTAACCCAAAACCAAACACTTACACTAACCCTAACCGTAACCGTAACCCTAACACAAACCATAACCCTAACCCTAACACAAACCAAAACCCTAACCCTAAACCTAACCCTAACCTAAACCCAAACCCTAACCTTAAACCTAACCCTAACCCTAACCCAAACCCTAAACCTAAACCTAACCCTAACACTAACCAAAACACTAACACTAAACCTAACCCTAACCCTAACACAAGCCCTATCCCAAACCCTAACCTTAACACTAACCCTAACCCTAACCCTAACCCAAACCCTATCCCAAACCCTAACCCTAACCCCTTACCCTAACCCTAACCCGAACCATAACAATAACCCTAACCCTAACGCTAACGTAAACCCTAACCCTAACCCTAACCCTAAACCTAACCCTAACCCTAACCCATATGCTAACCGTAACCCTAACCCTAACCCAAACACAAACCCTAATCTTAACTCTAACCCTAATCCTAAACCTAACGCTAATCCAAACACAAAACCTAACCCTAACCCTAACCCAAAGGCTAACCCTAAACCTAACCCTAAACCTAACCCTAACCCAAACCCAACACCTACTCTTACCTCTAACCCTAACCTTATCCCTTACCCTAAGCCTAAACCTCACCCTAACTCAAACCCAAACCATAATCTTAACACTACCCCTAAACCTAAACCTAACCCTAAACCAAACCTAACCCTGACCGTAACCCTAAACCCTAACCCTAACCCTGAACCTAACATTAACCCTAACAGTAACCCTAACCCTAACCCCTAACCCTAACTCTAACCCAAACACTAAACATAACCGTCACCCTAACGCTAACCCAAACGAAAACCCTAACCCTAACCCAAACCATAACGCAAACCCTAGCCCTAACCCTCACCCCACACCTCACCGAAACTCTAACTCTAAGCCTAACCCTAACCCTTACCCTAACCAATAACCCTAACACTAACGCAAACCCTAACACAAACCCTAACCCTAAACCTAACACTAACCCTAACCCTAATACCGAAGGCCTAACCCTAAGCCTAACCCTAACTCTAAACCGAACCCTAACCCTTACCCTAACCCAAACTCTAACCCTACCCTTAGCCAAAACCTAACCCTAACCCTAACCTTAACCCTAACCCAAACCCAAACCATAACACTAACCCTAACCCTAACCCTTACCCTAACCCAAACCCTAACCCTAACCCTAACGCAAACCCAAACCCTAACCCTAAACCTAACACTAACCCAAACACAAACCCTAACCCTAAATCTAACCCTAAACCTAACCCTAACCCTAACCCAAACCATAAGCATAACCCTAACCCTAAACGTAATCCAAACGCAAACCCTAACCCTAACACTAACGCAAACCCTAACCCTAAACCTAACTCAAACCCAAACATTAACCCTCACCCTAACCCTAACCCTAACCCTAAACCCAAAACCTAACCCTTAACGTACCCATAAACCTAAACCTAACCCTAACAGTAGCCCTAACCCTAACCCCTACCCCTAACCGTAACCCAAACATTAACCCTTACAGTCACCCTAACGCTAACCCAAACCCTAACCCTAACCCAAAGCATAACCCAAACCCTAGTCCTAATCCTAACCGTACACAACACCCAAACTCTAACCCTAAGCCTAAACCTAACCCTTACCCTAAACCCTAACCATAACACTAATGCAAACCCTAACGCAAACCCAAACCCTAACCCTAACCCTAACATTAACCATAACCCAAACTCAAAACCTAACCCTAAACCTAACCCTAACCCTAACCCTAAGCCTAACCCTAACCCTAACAATAACCCAAACCATAAACATAAGCTAACCCTAAACGTAATCGAAGCCCAAACACTAACCCTAACCCTAAATATAACCCTAAAGCAAACCCTAACCCTAACCATAAACCTAAACCTAACACTAACCCAATCCCAAACCCTAATCTTAACTGTAACCTTAACCCTAAACCTAACCCTAACTCTAAACCTAACCCTAACCGTAACCCTAACCCAAACCCTAACCCTAAACCTAACCCTAAACCTAACTCAAACCCAAACCCTAACCCTAACCCTAACCCTAACCCAAATACAAACCCTAATCGTAACTCTAACTCTAACCCTATCCCTAACCCTAACCTTTTCCAAACCCAAATCCTAACCCTAACCCTAACACAAACCCTAACCCTAAACTTAACCATAACCCATACCCTAACCCTAACCCTAAACCTAACCCTAACCCAATCCCTAACCCTAACCCTAACCCTAACCCCAACCCTAAACCAAATCCTAACCCTAACTCTAACCCAAACCATAACCCTAACCCTAACTTTAACCCTAAAACTTACCAAAACCCTAACCCTAACACTTAACCCTAACCCTAAACCTAACCCTAACCCTAACCGTAACCCTAACCCTAACCATAACCCTAACCTTAAACCTAACTCAAACCCAAAACCTAACCCTAACCCTAACCCTAAACCTGACCCTAACCCAGACCTAAACCCTAACCCTAACCCTAAACGTAACCTTAACCCTAACCCTAACCCTAACCCAAACCCTAATCCTAACCCTATGCCTAACCCTACCCCAAACCGTAAACCTAACACCAACCCTTAACCTAACCCTAACCCTAAAACTAACCCAAACCGTAAGCATAAACTTAACCGAAACCTAACCCTAACCCAAATCCTGATCTTAACTCTAACCCTAAACCTAACCCTAAAACTAACCCAAACACTAAGCCTAACCCTAACCCTAAACCAAACCCTAACACCAACCCTAACCCTAACCCTAACATTAGCCCTATCCCAAACCCTAAGCCTAACCCTAACTCTAACACCTAACCCCTAACCCTAAACCGAACCATAACCATAACCCTAACCCTAACCCTAACCCTAACGCAAACCCTAAACCTAACCCTAACCCTAAACCTAACCCAAACACTAACCCTAAGCCTAACCCTAAACTAACACTAACCCAATCCCAAACCATATTGATAACTCTAACCCTAACCCTAAACCTAACCCTAACGCTAACCCAAACCCAAAGCCTAACCCTAATCGTAAACCTAACCCTAACCCTAAGCCAAACGCTAATCTTAACCCTAAACCTAAATCTAACCCTAACCCAAACCCAAACCCTAATCTTAAATCTAACCCAAAACCCTATCCATAACCCTAACCCTTACCCAAACCCAAACCCTAATCCTAACCCTAAACCTAATCCTAACCCAAAAGCTAACCCTAACGTTATCCCTAACCCTAACGCAATCCCAAACCCTAATCTTAACTCTAAACCTAACCCTAAACCTAACCCTAACGCTAACCCAAACCCAAAGCCTAACCCTAACCCTAACCCCAACCCTAACCCTAACCCAAACCCCAACCCTAACCCTAAACCTAACCTAACCCGAATCCAAACTCAAACCCTAATCTTAACTCTAACCCGAACCCTATCCCTAACCCTAACCCTTACCCAAGCCCAAACCCTAACACTAACACTAACCCTAACCCTAAGCCTAAACCTATCCTTTTACGGTAACCCACTCCCAAAGCCTAACGCTAACCCTAAACCTAAACCTAACCCTAAGCCAAACGCTAACCCTAACACAAATCCTAAACCTAACCCTAACCCAAACCCAAACCCTAACACTAACCTTAACCCTAACCCTAACCCTAAACCTAAGACTAGCCCTAGCCCAAACCCTAAACTTAAACTTAACACTAACCCTAACCCTAACCCAAAACCTAACCCTAAGCCTCATCGTAAACCTAACTCAAACCCAAACCCTAATCCTAACCCTAACCCTAACCCTAACCCAAAACCTAAACCTAACCCTAACCCTTAACCTAAGCCTAACTCTAAACCGAACCCTAACCGTAACCCTAACCATAACACCTAACCCTAACCCTAACCCAAACACTAACACTAACCCTCACTCTAACACTAACCCAAGCCCAAACCCAAACCCTAAGAGAAACCATAACCCAAACCCTAGCCCTAACGCAAACCCCACCCTTCACCCAAACCCTAACCCTAAGCCTAACACTAACCCTAACTCTTACCCTAACCCAAACTCTAACGTTACCCTTACCCAAAACCTAACCCTAACCCTAACCTAACCTTAACCCTAACCCAAAACCAAACACTTACACTAACCCTAACCGTAACCGTAACCCTAACACAAACCATAACCCTAACCCTAACACAAACCAAAACCCTAACCCTAAACCTAACCCTAACCTAAACCCAAACCCTAACCTTAAACCTAACCCTAACCCTAACCCAAACCCTAAACCTAAACCTAACCCTAACACTAACCAAAACACTAACACTAAACCTAACCCTAACCCTAACACAAGCCCTATCCCAAACCC
The DNA here is from genome assembly GCA_035773235.1 of Eospalax fontanierii. Taxonomy (NCBI): domain Eukaryota; kingdom Metazoa; phylum Chordata; class Mammalia; order Rodentia; family Spalacidae; genus Eospalax; species Eospalax fontanierii. The sequence continues at coordinate 58,722,421 of CM069546.1, read as the reverse complement.
TAACCTTAACACTAACCCTAACCCTAACCCTAACCCAAACCCTATCCCAAACCCTAACCCTAACCCCTAACCCCTAACCCTAACCCGAACCATAACAATAACCGTAACCCTAACCCTAACGCAAACCCTAACCCTAAACCTAAATCTAACACTAACACTAACCCTAACCCAAATTATAACCCTAATCCTAACGCTAAATCTAACCCAATCCCAACACCTAACACTAACCCTAACCCTAACCCTAACCCTAATCCCGAAGCCCTAACCCTCACCATAACCCTAACCCTAACCCTAACCCTAGCCTTACCCTAACCCTAACCCAAACCCTAACCCATATGCTAACCGTAACCCTAACCCTAACCCAAACACAAACCCTAATCTTAACTCTAACCCTAATCCTAAACCTAACGCTAATCCAAACACAAAACCTAACCCTAACCCTAACCCAAAGGCTAACCCTAAACCTAACCCTCAACCTAACCCTAACCCAAACCCAAAACCTAATCTTACCTCTAACCCTAACCTTATCCCTTACCCTAACCCTAAACCTAACCCTAACTCAAACCCAAACCCTAATCTTAACACTAACCCTAAACCTAAACCTAACCCTAAACCAAACCTAACCCTGACCGTAACCCTAAACCCTAACCCTAACCCTAAACCTAATATTAACCCTAACAGTAACCCTAACCCTAACCCCTAACCCTAACTCTAACCCAAACACTAAACATAACCGTCACCCTAACGCTAACCCAAACCCAAACCCTAACCCTAACCCAAATCATAACGCAAACCCTAGCCCTAACCCTCACCCCACCCCTCACCGAAACTCTAACTCTAAGCCTAACCCTAACCCTTACCCTAACCAATAACCCTAACACTAACGCAAACCCTAACACAAACCCTAACCCTAAACCTAACACTAACCCTAACCCTAATACCGAAGGCCTAACCCTAAGCCTAACCCTAACTCTAAACCGAACCCTAACCCTTACCCTAACCCAAACTAACCCTACCCTTAGCCAAAACCTAACCCTAACCCTAACCTTAACCCTAACCCAAACCCAAACCATAACACTAACCCTAACCCTAACCCTTACCCTAACCCAAACCCTAACCCTAACCCTAACGCAAACCCAAACCCTAACCCTAAACCTAACACTAACCCAAACACAAACCCTAACCCTAAATCTAACCCTAACCCTAACCTTAACCCTAACCCAAACCATAAGCATAACCCTAACCCTAAACGTAATCCAAACGCAAACCCTAACCCTAACCCTAAACATAACCCTAACGCAAACCCTAACCCTAACCCTAACCCTAAACCTAACTCAAACCCAAACATTAACCCTAACCCTAACCCTAACCCTAACCCTAAACCCAAACCCTAACCCTTAACGTACCCATAAACCTAAACCTAACCCTAACAGTAGCCCTAACCCTAACCCCTACCCCTAACCGTAACCCAAACATTAACCCTTACAGTCACCCTAACGCTAACCCAAACCCTAACCCTAACCCAAAGCATAACCCAAACCCTAGCCCTAATCCTAACCCTACACCACACCCAAACCCCAACCCTAAGCCTAACCCTAACCCTTACCCTAAACCCTAACCATAACACTAATGCAAACCCTAACGCAAACCCAAACCCTAACCCTAACCCTAACATTAACCATAACCCAAACTCAAACCCTAACCCTAAACCTAACCCTAAGCCTAACCCTAAGCCTAACCCTAACACTAACAATAACCCAAACCATAAACATAAGCTAACCCTAAACCTAATCGAAGCCCAAACACTAACCCTAACCCTAAATATAACCCTAAAGCAAACCCTAACCCTAACCATAAACCTAAACCTAACACTAACCCAATCCCAAACCCTAATCTTAACTGTAACCCTAACCCTAAACCTAACCCTAACTCTAAACCTAACCCTAACCGTAACCCTAACCCAAACCCTAACCCTAAACCTAACCCTAAACCTAACTCAAACCCAAACCCTAACCCTAACCCTAACCCTAACCCAAATACAAACCCTAATCGTAACACTAACTCTAACCCTATCCCTAACCCTAACCATTTCCAAACCCAAATCCTAACCCTAACCCTAACACAAACCCTAACCCTAAAATTAACCCTAACCCATACCCTAACCCTAACCCTAAACCTAACCCTAACCCAATCCCTAACCCTAACCCTAACCCTAACCCCAACCCTAAACCAAATCCTAACCCTAACTCTAACCCAAACCATAACCCTAAACCTACCTTTAACCCTAAAACTTACCAAAACCCTAACTCTAACCCTTAACCCTAAACCTAAACCTAACCCTAAACCTAACCGTAACCCTAACCCTAACCATAACCCTAACCTTAAACCTAACTCAAACCCAAAACCTAACCCTAACCCTAACCCTAACCCTAAACCTGACCCTAACCCTAACCCTAAACCCTAACCCTAACCCTAACCGTAACCTTAACCCTAACCCTAACCCTAACCCAAACCCTAATCCTAACCCTATCCCTAACCCTACCCCAAACCGTAAACCTAACCCCAACCCTTAACCTAACCCTAACCCTAAAACTAACCCAAACCATAAGCGTAAACTTAACCGAAACCTAACCCTAACCCAAATCCTGATCTTAACTCTAACCCTAAACCTAACCCTAAACCTAACCCAAACCCTAAGCCTAACCCTAACCCTAAACCAAACCCTAACGCCAACCCTAACCCTAACACTAACATTAGCCCTATCCCAAACCCTAAGCCTAACCCTAACTCTAACACCTAACCCCTAACCCTAAACCGAACCATAACCATAACCCTAACCCTAACCATAACGCAAACCCTAAACCTAACCCTAAACCTAACCCAAACACTAACCCAAAGCCTAACCCTAAACTAACACTAACCCAATCCCAAACCCTATTCATAACTCTAACCCTAACCCTAAACCTAACCCAAACGCTAACCCAAACCCAAAGCCTAACCCTAATCCTAAAACTAAACCTAACCCTAAGCCAAACGCTAATCTTAACCCTAAACCTAAATCTAACCCTAACCCAAACCCAAACCCTAATCTTAAATCTAACCCAAAACCCTATCCATAACCCTAACCCTTACCCAAACCCAAAACCTAATCCTAACCCTAACCCTAATCCAAACCCAAAAGCTAACCCTAACGTTATCCCTAACCCTAACGCAATCCCAAACCCTAATCTTAACTCTAAACCTAACCCTAAACCTAACCCTAACGCTAACCCAAACCCAAAGCCTAACCCTAAACCTAACCCCAACCCTAACCCTAACCCAAAACCTAACCCTAACCCTAAACCTAACCTAACCCTAATCCAAACTAAAACCCTAATCTTAACTCTAACCCGAACCCTATCCCTAACCCTAACCCTTACCCAAGCCCAAACACTAACACTAACACTAACCCTAACCCTAACCCTAAACCTAACCATAACGCTAACCCAAACCCAAAGCCTAACGCTAACCCTAAACCTAAACCTAACCCTAAGCCAAACGCTAACCCTAACACAAATCCTAAACCTAACCCTAACCCAAACCCAAACCCTAATCTTAAGTCTAAACCTAACCCTATCCCCAACCCTAACCCTAACCCTTACCCAAACCCAAACCCTAACACTAACCTTAACCCTAACCCTAACCCTAAACCTAAGACTAGCCCTAGCCCAAACACTAAACTTAACCTTAACACTAACCCTAACCCTAACCCTAAGCCTCATCGTAAACCTAACTCAAACCCAAACCCTAATCCTAACCCTAACCCTAACTCTAACCCAAACCCTAAACCTAACCCTAACCCTTAACCTAAGCCTAACTCTAAACCGAAACCTAACCGTAACCCTAACCATAACCCCTAACCCTAAACCTAACCCAAACACTAACCCTAACCCTCACTCTAACACTAACCCAAACCCAAACCCAAACCTAAGAGAAACCATAACCCAAACCCTAGCCCTAAACCAAACCCCACCCCTCACCCAAACCCTAACCCTAAGCCTAACACTAACCCTTACCCGAACCCTATCCCTCACCCTAAACCTAACCCGAACCCTAACCCTTACCCTAACCCAAACTCTAACGCTACCCTTACCCAAAACCTAACCCTGACCCTAACCTAACCTTAACCCTAACCCAAAACCAAACACTAACACTAACCCTAACCATAACCCTAACACAAACCATAACCCTAACCCTAACACAAACTAAAACCCTAACCCTAAACCTAACCCTAACCTAAACCCAAACCTTAACCTTAAACCTAACCCTAACCCTAACCCAAATCCTAAACCTAAACCTAACCCTAACACTAACCAAAACACTAACACTAAACCTAACCCTAACCCTAACACAAGCCCTATCCCAAACCCTAACCTTAACACTAACCCTAACCCTAACCCTAACCCAAACCCTATCCCAAACCCTAACCCTAACCCCTAACCCCTAACCCTAACCCGAACCATAACAATAACCGTAACCCTAACCCTAACGCAAACCCTAACCCTAACCTAACCCTAAACCAAACCCTAACCCTAACCCTAACACTAACCCTAAGCCTAACCCTAACCCTAACCCTAACCCTAACACTAACCCTAACCCTAACCCTAACCCTAATCCCGAAGCCCTACCCCTAACCATAACCCTAACCCTAACCCTAACCCTAGCCTTACACAAAACCTAACCCTAACCCTAAACCTAACCCTAAACCTACCCCAAACACTAACCCTAACCCTGATCCCAACCCAAACATCTGACCCCTAAAACTAACCCTAACCCAAACCCTAATCGTAACCCTAACCCTAAACCAAAGCCTACCCCTAACCCTAACCTTAATCCAAAGCCTAACCCTAACAGTAACCCAAACCCTAACTCTAAACCTAACCCTAACCCAAACCCAAATCCTAACCCTAACCCTAAACCTAACCCTAAACCTTAACCTAAACCTAAACCTAACCTCTAACCCTAACCCTAATATTAACCCTAACCCTAACCCTAAAGCAATCCCTCACCCTAACCCTAACCCCAACCCTAAACCTGACCCTAAACCTAAGCCTAACCCGTAACCTAACACTAACCGTACACTTAACCCTAAACTTAACCCTAACCCAAACCCTAACACTAAACCTAACCCTAACTCAAACCCAAACCCTACTCTTAACACTAACCCTAACCCTAACCCTTACCAAACCCAAGCCCTAACCCTGACACTAACTCTAACGCTGACCATAACCCAAAAACAAAACCTAACCCTAACCCAAACCCAAACCCTAATCCTAACACTAACCCTAACCCTAACCCTAACCCTAACCCAAACCCAAAACCTGACCCTAACCCTAACCCTAACCCAAACGGTAACCCTAAACCTAACCCTAACCCTAACTCTAACCCACACCCTAATCGTAACTCTAACCCTAAACCTAACCCTAACCCTAACCCTAACCCAAACGCTAACCCTACCCCTAACCCTAACCCAATCCTTACCCTTAACCTAACCCTAACCCTAACCGTAAACCTAACTCAAACCCAAACCCTAATCCTAACCCTAACCCTAACCCTAACCCAAACCCTAAACCTAACACTAACCCTTAACCTAACCCTAACCCTAAACCGAATCCTAACCGTAACCCTAAACATAACCACTAACCCTAACCCTAACCCTAAACCTCACTCTAACGCTAACCCAAACAAAACCCTAACCCTAAGAGAAACCATAAACCAAACCCTAGCCCTAACCCAAACCCTACCCCTCACCCAAACCCTAACCCTAAGCCTAAACCTAACCCTTACCCTAACCCCTAACCCTAACGCAAACCGTAACACAAACACTAACCATAAACCTAACTCTAACCCTAACACTAACCTTAACCCTAACCCAAAGTCAAACCCTAACACTAACCCTAACCCTAACCCTAACCCTAAACCCGAAGCCCTAACCCTAACCCTAACCCTAACCCTAAACCGAACCCTAACGCTTACCCTAATCCAAACTCTAACGCTACCCTTACCCAAAACCTAACCCTAATCCTAACACTAACCTTAACCCTAACCCAAAACCAAACACTAACACTAACCCTAACCCTAACCCTAACACAATCCCTATCCCAAACCCTAACCTTAACACTAACCCTAACCCTAACCCTAACCCAAACCCTATCCCAAACCCTAACCCTAACCCCTAACCCCTAACCCTAACCCGAACCATAACAATAACCGGAACCCTAACCCTAACGCCACCCCTAACCCAAAACCTAGATCTCACCGTAACCCTAACCCAAATGCTAACCCTAACCCTAACGCTAACCGTAACCCAATCCCAAAACCTAACACTAACACTAACCCTAATCCCGAAGCCCTAACCCTAGCCCTAACCCTAACCCTAGCCCTAACCCTAACCCTAGCCTTACCCAAACCCTAACCCTAACGCTAACCCTAACCCAATTTAAATCCTAACACTAACCCTAACCATAACCCTAACCCTAATCCCGAAGCCCTAACCCTAACCCTAACATTAACCCTAACCCTAACCCTAGCCTTACCCAAAACCTAACCATAACACTAAACCTAACCCTAAACCTACCCCAAACACTAACACTAACCCTGATCCCAACCCAAACATCTGACCCCTAAAACCAACCCTAACCCAAAGCCTACCCGTAACCCTAACCCTAAACCAAAGCCTACCCCTAACCCTAACCTTAATCCAAAGCCTAACCTAAAACCCTAACCCAAACCCTAACTCTAAACCTAACCCTGACCCAAACCCAAATCCTAACACTAACCCTAAACCTAACCCTAACCCTAAACCTTAACCTAACCCTAAACCTAACCTCTAATCCTAAACCTAACCGTAACCCTAACCCTACCCCTAAAGCAATCCCTAACCCTAACCCTAACCCCAACCCTAAACCTGACCCTAACCCTAAGCCTAACCCCTAACCCTAACCCTAACCCTAACCCAAAACCTAATCTTAACTCTAACCCTAACACTAACCCTGACACTAACCCTTACCCTAAATCTGACCCTAACTCAAACTCAAACCCTACTCTAAACACTAACCCTAACCCTAACCCTTACCAAACCCAAGCCCTAACCCTAACACTAACTCTAACGCTGACCATAACCCAAAAACAAAACCTAACCCTAACCCAAACCCAAACCCTAATCCTAACCCTAACCCTAACCCAAACCCTAACCCTAACTCTAACCCTAAACCTTACCCTAACCATAATCCTAAACCCTAAACCTAACCCTAACCCTAACCCAAACCCTAATCCTAATCCTAACCCTAACCCAAACCGAAACCCTAACCCTAACCCTAACCCTAACCCTAACCTAACACTAAACTGGAACCTAACCCTATCGCTAACCCCTAACCCTAACTCTAACTGTATCCCTAACACTAACCTTAACCCTAACCATAACCCAAACCCTAACCCTAACCCTAACCATAACCCAAACTCTAACCCTAAACCTAACCCTAATCCTAACCCTAACGCAAACCCTAATCCTAAACCTAACCCTAACCCTAACCCTAACCCAAACCCTAACCCTAACCCTAACCCTTACCCTAAACCTAAACCTAACCCTAACCCTAACCCAAACGCTAACCCTAACCCTAACCGAAACCCTATCCCTCACCCTAATCGTAACTCTAACCCTAACCCTATTCCTAACCCTAACCTTTACCAAACCAAAACTCTAACCTTAATCCTAACACAATCCCTAACCTTAAACCTAACCCTAACCCAAACCCTAAGCCTAACCCTGAACTTAAACCTAACCCAATCCCTAACCCTAACCCTAACCCTAACCCTAACCCAAACCCTAACCCTAACCGTAACCCTAAACCTTACCCTAACCGTAATCCTAACCCATAACAATAACCCTAACCCTAACCCTAACCCAAACCCTAATTCTAACCCTAACTCTAACCCTAACCCTAACTCTAACCCTAAACCTTACCCTAATCATAATCCTAAACACTAACGCTAACCCTAACCCTAACCCAAACCCTAATCCTAACCCTACCCCTAATCCTAATCCAAAAGATAACCTTAACGTTAACCCTAACCCTATCGCAATCCCAAACCCTAATCTTAACTCTAAACCTAACCCTAAACCTAACCCTAAGGCTAACCCAAACCCAAAGCCTAACCCTAACCCTAACCCCAACCCTAACCCTAACCCAAACGCTAACCCTAACCCTAAACCTAAAACTAAACCTAACCCAAACTCAAACCCTAATCTTAAATCTAACCCGAAACCTATCCCTAACCCTAACCCTTACCCAAGCCCAAACCCTAACACTAACCCTAACCCTAACTCTAAACCTAACCCTAACACTAACCCAAACCCAAAGCCTAACCCTAACCCTAACCCTAACCCCAACCCTAACCCTAACCCAAACGCTAACCCTAACCCTAAACCTAAAACTAAACCTAACCCAAACTCAAACCCTAATCTTAAATCTAACCCGAAACCTATCCCTAACCCTAACCCTTACCCAAGCCCAAACCCTAACACTAACCCTAACCCTAACTCTAAACCTAACCCTAACACTAACCCAAACCCAAAGCCTAACCCTAACCCTAAACCTAACCCTAACCCTAAGCCAAACGCTAACCCTAACACTAATCCGAAACCTAACCCTAACCCAAACCCAAATCCTAATCTTAATTCTAACCCTAAACCTATCCCTAACCCTAACCCTAACCCTTACCCAAACCCAAACCCTAACACTAACCTTAACCATAACCCTAACCCTAAACCTAAGACTAGCCCTAACCCTAACCCAAAACCTAACCCTAACCCTAACCCTAACCCTAACGCTAACCCAAACCCAAACTCTAACACAAACCCTAACCCTAACCCTAACCCAAACCCTAATCCTAACCCTAACCCTAACCCAAACCAAAACCCTAACCATAACCCTGACCCTAACCCTAACCTAACCCTAACCCAAACGCTAACCCTAACCATAACCCAAACCCTAAACCTAAATCGAACCATAATCTAACCCTAACACTAACCCTAACCCTAACACTAACACTAACCCTAACCCTAAATCCTAACCCCTAACCGTAACCCTAACCCGAACCCGAACTCGAACCCTAACCCTAAGCCTAACCCTAACCCAAACCCTAACCCTAACCTTGCCAAAAACCTAACCCTAACCCTAACCCTAACCCTAACCATAAACCAAACCATAACCCTAACCCTAAACTTAACATAAATCCTAACCCTAGCCCTAAACCTAACCCTAAAATTAACCCAAACCCAAACCCTAATCTTAACTCTAACCCTAACCCTAAACCTAACCCTAACCCATACCCAAAACCAAACCCTAACACTAACCCTAAACCAATCCCTAACCCTAACCCTAAACCTAACCCTAATCCTAACCCTACCCAAAACCAAATCCTAACCCTAACCCTAAACCTAACCCTAAATCAAACCCTAACCCTAACCCAAACCCAAACCCTAACCATAACCCTGACCCTAACCCTAACCTAACCCTAACCCAAACGCTAACCCTAACCGTAAACCAAACCCTAAACCTAAATCGAACCATAATCTAACCCTAACAGTAACCCTAACCCTAACCCTAACACTAACCCTAACCCTAAATCCTAACCCCTAATCCTAACCCTAACCCTAACCCGAACCCGAACCCTAACCCTAAGCCTAACCCTAACCCAAACCCTAACCCTAATCTTACCAAAAACCTAACCCTAACCCTAACCCTTACCCTAAACATAACCCAAACCATAACCCTAACCCTAACACTGACCCTAACATCT